>MINK01188124.1:47202-59739 GCA_001735545.1 Phormia regina
TTTTCATATTGCACAATGAAATTTCATCGTTTTTTTTTTTTTTTTTTAATATAAAAAAATTAAACCTACGTAACACTTTTCTTTTCTAATCCTGGTACAAATTCTTCATCTGAACCCTCATCACTATCCTTGTTGTTATCTTCTGATTGTTTTTTGCGATTATCACGCCTCAATTGTTTGCGTATCTTTTTTAAACGACGATGCGTTACTTCATCATCACCAGGCACGAATTTTATTAATTCTTCGGCGGTAAAACGTTTACAAAGTTTCTTTAATAAATAACCAATTTGTATTCGACAATAACGTTTGGTGTCTTTGACCATGGCCGACAGAGATTTCATCTAAAAATATTAAAACAGATTTATGAAATTGTAATAAAACCAAATTATTAACAATCTAATAAAATGGGAAAAAGTGGAGCAAACCCAAAAATAAAGATTAAACAACATAGATATAGAGAGTATTAAAAACTTACTATAGTTTCCAAATGATTGGCCACCAAAGGTGCAGGCATTACTTTTATAAATGTTATTAGAAATGCAACCGATGCTTCTGCTTGAGATCTAGATTTTTGCACTAAAAATACCGCTATTTGTTCCATTATAAATTCCAAAGTACTAACGGTTAGATTTTTGCCCTGACTCTGTACTACCGTACGAAAAGCTAATATGGTATTGGTAATTAACGATTCATCACCAGCGAAACCAGCCGTTAAAATGTCAACAAAATCATTTAACTTGTCAGCCTCCTGATACAAGTCTAAAATCATTTTCAATAGTTCTTCGGATATATTTTCTTTGCGTGTGGAAAACTCTTTGTAATTTATAACAGCCTCGGGTAAAGTTTTTATAATAATTTTATCGTTAATTGTATTGTTTTTGCGAGTCTCAATAAGAATTTTTAAACATCTGAAATAAAGAAAAATATTTAATTAATTTACTATTTATTAAAATAATTCTAAATGCTTTTCTTACTTTAAGCGGGCAGCTTGACATACTGCACAACTGGTGGAAAATGCTTCTAAAAGTAATTTTTGCAAAGCTATTAAATTGGTGCGGGTAAACTTTTTACAAGAAGCTGCCTCAGAAGTCAAAATATCACGTAATAATCTGAAAATAAATAAAATAATAAAGTTTGGTCATTGATTTAAATGATTGCACTTACTCATAGGTTTTACGTTGTTGTTTTTTCAATTTTTGCTCATCTTTGGCCACTAATTTCGATTTTTCGTTTTTCATTAAAATTGGTACAATATATGTTTCAAAGAATCCCCGTATTACTTCGCAAGTTTGGAAAAGTACCAAAGCAGCAGTTATATCAAAAATAGAATCATATTCAAATGTACCCACTGCAGTGGCCTCTAATTGTTTGTTAGCTGTATCAAAGAGTTCCTTTAACATGTCATTGGGGGTTTTGGTTAAATATAACTGCAAAAAATAATATTTTTTATATAATTATTTTTAGGGTGAAAGTTAGCTTAAGTTATTATTTTTTTTTTTTTACCTTAACAACTTCCAATGATTTCTTGCGTAAATCTTGCTCGTAGGTTCCATTGGGCTTTTGTGTGTATATATTAAATAATCTGGGTAAAAAGTTTTTAGCATATTTTCCTAAGGCTTCGTGTATAATAGTTTGCTCTTCGTTTTGTATCAGTTCAATGAGACCATCAAAGATCGGGGCTCTAAACTCAGGATTATTATCCAAAGCATTTCCCAAAGTTGGAGCTATTAATCTAAAGTTATCGGGATCTTTAGGTGCCCGACAAAAGCCTGGGAATAAACCCCACAATTGACAGCATAACAATTCATAAGTGTGAGACATAGAAACTTGTTTTTCATCAGCAAATTTATGCCATTTTTTATTGCAGTCCAATGCCAGGGTCAATATGACATCCTTAAAGAATTTAAAACTAGCGCCTGTGGCTCCCTCTCTTAGTAAAGGCAACAACCAGGATTTCTCCAATAATACTTCGCCTTTAGCGTTAGTTAGGGGTATAGATTTTAAAACAACTTCTGGGCCCATAGATTTAATAGCCGAAATAATGGCATGTTCAATTTGTATGCGTAAAGCTGATTGGGTATCATAACGTTTGGCCAATTCTACTAGCGAAGGAGACAATTCTTTGACGAAACAAGATCCACATACTTCAAAAATAATGGAGAAGGTTAAGACCACATATTTGGCAACTTCACCAAAGGGTGCACTTAACACTTTATGTACCGACATTAAGATTTTGCTAATTGGCACACGGTATACATTGGCTAATTCTTGTGTGGCACAGGCGGGTTTAACACACTCATACAGTAACTCTTTTATGGCATTCGAGACACCTACTATAATATCTGTTCTATCCGATAGCCATAAATCACTGCAACATATTTCTATGAAAATTGGTAAAGCATTTATGCATAAATTCAATTCTAATTGACCCAAATGTATGTGACCCTCCTTAAGTACCGTTAACCAGGCCAAGGTCTGACGATAATCTGTACGATCTGGTCTATATTCATGTATGGCTGTTAAAAGTTTAGCGCAAAGTAAACCATTTAAGTTAGTGGTGCGTGATACAAACAGTTGATGTAAAGTTTGTAAGCAATTTGTTCTTATTAAAACATTTGCTGCAGTCATAATGGACAACAAATGTTCGCATACGGTTCTTATGTCGTCAGTCTTAAAACCACTAATGGTTTCTTTCAACAAAGCTAAAGTGTGTAAAACGGTTGTTTGTTGTTGAGCCAGAACTTCTGGTTTAAACTGACTTAAACAGAACTTGGTGACACGACTGCTGGCGGGATGAGATTTAATTTGTTGTTGGTTGGAAGTTTCCATGTCATTATCATTATCGTTTTCGGCATCAACAGGTTTTGGAGGCAACATAAAAGAACTGCCATGAATAATTGAAACTACTGCATGTTGGGCTGCTTTGCGAATCTGTAAATAATTTTGGACAATTAATCATTATTACAACTTTTAAAAGGAGTTTTTTTTACCTTTGGCTTTGAATGTATTGTAAATGATAATAAAGCATCTATATACTGCCAAGTTGAGGAATATGTCCAGGTCATATAATCCTGGGCTCTTAGTAAAACGGATAAACAGCCTATAATCTGTAAGAATTTTATAAAAAAAAGTATTTAAACAATTTCCAAAGTTTTGCTTACATTTCCTACTCACATATTTAATAATGGACTGATTATTCGAGTCCATAAATCTCTGTAGACAAGACATCAAAGTTTGAACCGTCTCGCCAAAACGTTTTCTCAATACTGCAGTAGGTACAGATTTAATACCCATAGACAATAGCGATATACCAGCAATGATGTCATTATCCTCAGTGCTGGCCTCAATTTGTTCCATTAATAAAATAAAATATTCTGTTGAGGATTCAGTACCACCTCTTTCTTTAATAATTTCCGTTAAGGCTGTAAGTATAGCCAACATTTCTTTGTGAAGCTCTGATGAAGCTCGGAATCCTACCAGCAATTTTTTAAAACTCATATTACTGCATGTGCTATAGTTTGAGGCAAATGTTTTGAATGTTTTAAAGGTTCCACCTTGCGACTCGGACATAAGTTCATCATCGTCGTCATGTAAGCTAAACGATTTTAAACTACCAGCTACATCATTAACGGTCGTGGTTTCGGCATTAAAGGCTTGTCTTTGTTCATGTTTCATTACAGCCTCCAATGTGAGGGTATTGGGATTAGGTTCGGCTTCAGGAGGAGCTAGATAAAAAATGTGACAAATGTTTTATCATTCAACATATAAGATTTCTTCGGATATATGTATATAGTATAAAATAATACTTACCCAAACTTATGTTGGGCTGAAAAAACCTCGATTTGGCCTTCATACGATGTTTCATTTGATCGGGATTCGATGTGGAAGAATGTCCTTTACTCCAAGTTTTACCCTTGGTATGACGCTTTAGCTTTGAACGAAATTTACCCATTTTATTGATATTTTTTACTATTTTACTCGATAAATTTATGGAAATGCAATAAACAAAACACGTGCTGAGTCCAACTGCGCTGTGTTAGTATGACAGTTGTCATTTGTATGTCAACAAACATAATATAATTAGAAAGTATACTCGTAACAGCAGCTGTTTTAAAATTTTTTCATCGACGTACCTCGCGTTGCTGTCAAATTGTTTTTGTATTCCTATGTAAATTTTTTTCGTGAGCATTTTAGTATTCCTCTTATTCATTCATTTTTTGTTCATATCATTTTGACATTGTGAGGAGTAGTTTGACATTAACAAAATACAAGGAATTGTTATTTTTGTAGATGTGCAAGTACTTTATAATTATGTTATGGTCAACAAATAATGATCATTTGCAGTGTTTTCAAATTAGGGTATTTATCCCCAAATTGGGGATTTATTTTTTGAAATGGATGAAAACTTGGTTTGGGGATTAGTGGTTTTGTTGGGAATGTTTTTAAGCACATGGGGACTTTTGCAAATTTTTGGTGTTATTTTGTTTTTATTTAATTTTTTTTTTAACTTAAAGACAACAGAAAAAACATAATTTTCCGCTGCACTGAAGATAATAAAAATCATATATAATATTATAAAATCTAAGAAATAAATGAAATCTTTGAAACTAAATGTTCGTTGTGTGAATTGGCTATGAAGATAATTTTTGTGTAATTAATGGAACATTGATTGAAAAATCGCTTTTTGAGGATGTGCTTCGAAAAAATGTGGGAGCCCTAAACATCTCCGTTTTGTTGAACACAAAATATGCCATTCAGAAGGAGATGATAGCAAGCTAAAAATATTTTTTAGTACTATAATTTTGTAGTGCTATAATGTGTGGTAGTATTGAAAACAGCTGTTTTTTTTGTTTTGCTGATACTGTCAAATGTTTTTGTTTGTTGCGGTGTTTGTATCTTGGTGCATTTCTTTATTTCATTTTTGTTTCCATGAACAAAATTTAACATTTATTACCAGCAATTTTCACAAAAATTCAATAAAGGAACCAATGAATTAGATCGATAAAAACTTTTTTCCATTACATGATTTAAAAATCCTATTCTTTGAAATATATCTAAGCATTTTTTTATTTAACTTCTTTAATTCTAGCGATTTTTATAACAAATTGAACACTATTTATTGGTTGACAACATTCAAAGGAAGCAGAAAAGAAAATGAAAAGAAACCAGTTGAATGTTGTAAAATTCAGATATAAAACGCAAATCGTAAAAACTTTATTACAAAAATTATGAAATTTTTGTTATTTAAAACTAATACAATTGACAAATATTTATATAAACATGTTATATAATAGATGTATTTAATAAAACAAACAAAATATATGAAATAAACAAAATAAAAGATAATTTACAATTAAACAAAAAAGTGATGGTGATTGACACCAATAAAAAAACTCGCTAACGCAAGTAAAGTGAAAAGAATAGAAAAAAGAAGACAACGAAGACAAGTGAAAAAAGTAGTTTAATATAAAGTGATTTTGATAATAATCATAATATGTATAGAAGAAAATCAATTAATATGAAAAAAATATTGAAATAAACAATTGATTGATTGTATGTAAGAAGAAGAAAGAAAAAAATAATAATAATAAAAGACGTGTGTGTGTGCATAGTGACGTACATATGTATGTACATACATAGTAGCCTGGTATGTGTTTGTTTTTGTACAATATATTGTATAAATGTGTGTACATTTTTAATTAAAGAAAAATAAATAAAAAAAAAAAATAAGAAAAAACAACAAGGAAGTTAAAAAGGAAAAACCAGTAAGAAGAAGACTTGTAATAGAGAAACACATTTTCAACAACAGTGTTGTTGTTGCCGCTCGCAGCCGATTCTTTTGCAAATTTTCATTTTACTTTTATGTATTTCATTTGTTCTTTTTATGGAAATTATAAGTGAGTGATAGATAGATATGTATGTATATACAACGGTGAAAAGCAAAGAAAAATAAATTCCTAAACGAGATTTTTCGTTGTTGTTGCTTTTTTATTTTAGCTAAAAATAGCAACAGTTTTTTCTTTCATCATTTTTATTCTCCCGTTTTTTTGCTAATAAAAGTAACCAGGAAATATAATAAATATTTTTTTCAATTATTGTATAAAAATATAATAAACATCCAAATAAAAAATTCTTTGAACTTATTAAAAACAACAAAAATTTAATAAGAAAAACGTGTTTAATAAAGAGAAATCTTTAATAATAAAAAATAAAATCAATTATTAAAAAGTGTGTGAGTGTGTGTGTACAATATGCTATTGAAGTTTACAAAAACAAGTGGAACTGGAGCTGGTTCCAGTTCTTCCACATCAGCATCTAGCATGGCTGGGACTTACATCGCTCGTGGAACAGGTTTGTTTGTGGTTATTTTTGTATTTTTAATTTCAATCAATTTATATTCATTAAACATTTTTTTTATTTATTTATTTTGTTTTGTCGTTTGTATACATTAAGTTTTATTTAAATTTTATTGTTCTGTTTGTTTGACAGCAAAACACAAAAACAAAAACAGAAAAAAAACTTGTTTTTGAAAATTTAATAGAATTATTTTTTTAAATTGTTTTTGAGTTGAAAAGTAATTGGTTGTCATTGTTTTTTTTTTTTTTTTGAGTTTGTATTCTTTTGATATTGCCATATTTATTTTGCTGTTATATTCCCAAAAACAAACTACTTTCATCAATAAAATTTAATTGAAAAACTATTTTTTCCCAAAAATATTTGAAGAATATGAATTTTAAGAGTATGAGAAAAAATATCTTGACAGCGTACGTTTCTAGAATTTTCCAGAAATTCGATTGTATAAGAAAAATCCCAAATGATAACTTTGTGGTATTTTAATTGGTTAATTATCAACTCTGGCATCTTCAATTATTTCAATTTAAATTGTTTGTTGCTTTTGTTGTAATTCTCTTTTATATTTTTAAAGAGATATTTCTATATTCTCTTATTGAAAATTCTCTTAAGAGCAAAAATTTTTACATACAGATGTATGAATATATTTTTAAAATTTCACATTTATTTTTCTGTATTTTTACATGATCTGTTTACAAATATTTTATTTTATGTATACAAATTTATTTAAAATATATACATAAATATAAATGAATCAGATGATTTAAAAATGTAAACATTTGAGCAAGTTTTTTTTTATATAAATAAAAGCTTAATTTTTGGTTAAAAACAACAGGTATTATAATAACGACATTTTAATGAACATAAAGTTTAAATATACATAAATATTTTTTTGACTCTTTAAAACTATATTTAAGTTTTAAAGAGTCAAAAAGTTAAAATAACTTGAATAATGAAACAAATTAAAGGACTTTAGGAAAAATCAATCTAATTGATGCTAGTATTTTATTATATATTTATCGTATATTCTACCATTATAGTGTTTCGATTTCCATTTTTTTTGTCAAATAATAATGCTCCCATTTTAGCATTTATTGATAAGAACATATGTATTTGATTTGTTACTGTTTTCTATGTATATTTGTTTAATTCTAATATAAAACTCTTCGAGAGCTATAATAATTTTAACAAACATACTTATAGAATAGGTTCATTGAACCTCCAAAAAGTAAGCAAACAAATATTTATCTTATTTAGTTTACGGCTACATTTAGCAAATACAACGCATTCATTAATTAATTTGTTTCAGAATTAATTTAATAAAATCAAAAACGTTAAAACTTTAAAGATATTAATGCGAACGTAAAAGAAACGAAACGATTATAGTAAAAGTATATTTATAACATAATCAATATCAAAATTTGTAAAATATATAAAACATTTCTTAATAAAGCACAGCACATATTAAAATGAAACATAAAAATAGTTTTATTTTAATAAAATATAAAAAACATTTCTCTCAAAACTATATAATATAAATTTTCAATTGTATATGTAGATTTGTTTGTATGTTTACATTTTTCTTTATAACAAATTTAAATTATTTTTAATTAAATAAAGTAGATACTTACGGATATATTTAAAAACTAATAATTTATTTGCTTTAATATAAATAAAGATTCAAAAATGTAAATAAATCTTAAAAATATATTATATTTAAACGGAATATTGAAATTAACATAATTGGAAATTTTTCTATGTTTAATTAGTCAAAATCTGCATAAAAAGATTCTTTAATTTTTTTTATGTATAATTTAGTTACTAAATAAATTGATCATATAGTGTCATGTTTTATTGTAAATTAAATTGTATTTACATAAATTAAATCTTTGCATTTTACAAAAAAAAAAAAAAAAAACATTTTTATATTTTTTAAATTTGATTTTTAAAATTCTATTTATTAATTTGTTTACGGAATAAGTTAAGGGATCTTTTAAATTTAGCCTTTATAAGTATGTAAAATATTTTAATGAATTTCATTATATAAATATTTTAATATTTATTCTCATTATGGAAAATTATGATAGCATAATCTGAACATTAGGCAATTTTTTAAATATTACAACACAATATATTATTTAAATGACCATTCTGTCCTAACACCATAGTTTTCTAAGCTCCTCTAGATCAATACAAAAACACATCAGCTTTATAAGTTACATAATTATTTACAAAAATAAATAAATAAATAAATAAATAAAGTATTTTAGAATAACATTGTGCTCGATTTTTTACCACTACTGTGCATTTGTAAGTGACTATAAAAACTAATCGAAAAATTGCCTCCTTATTTAATGTTATTTAACAGTTGTTGACCTTTTCTTTGTGTGTATGAGTGGGTCTCTTATTAAAAGAACAACAAATCATATTATTGTTGTTAATGTTTTGTTGTTGATACCCAGCAAAAAACGTTGAAGTTCTTCAAAAAGACATTCATGTTAAAGCGTTATAAGGTGTCAAAACCGTGTAAGCTTAACATATCATAATATAAATTTAGCGAAAAATGCGAATCAAGGTGAGAATTTTCTTAATTAAAAACTATTTTAATGATTAAATTCTTATAAATTAACTCAAATGCATGATAATCCCAGACTCCATAGACAAAAGTCAACTCCACATATATAAGTAAATAATGCGAAAAACTTTTATGTTTGAAAACAAAAAAATATAGTTAAACAACACAATTAAAAAGCAGTTGTTCATAATGTAATTATCCGGTGGCAATCAAACCTCAAAACGAGCAGTTATAGGCATAAATTTATCTCCATCTCTAGATTCTTTTTAAAATAATATATTAATCCAGGAAAAAGTGACGCCTCTACGTATTTCTAACAAACTTAAAAATTTTATATGAAAATTTTATTTGCTCATATTGAAATAATAGATTTGTTGTTTGTCAACGTTCGAACACCTCGACCCTTACATTGTCTTGTATAATCGTGTTTGTTTAATTATAATTATATACGCCACACGTTGGTCCAAATAGTGAATTTGAATATAATTGTTTCAATAAGTCCTCGAACTATGAAACCACTAAAGAAACTCCGATTTATGAATAACAATTCTAAAAAAATAATATGGAAGGGACTAGACTTTCAGATAATTATTCATAAGTCTGTAAAGTACTAAATAGTAGCTTTCTGATTTGTAAAAACTTCGTTTTTATAAAGACATGCTTAATGGGGCCTCCCTATCGGCAGAGAAATGCACACAATTTTTTTCATTTTGTTTTGAGTGGGCAGAACATTTGTCGAACAAATTATAATTTTTTGTTTGCCGACAGTGTCACTTCGATACTTTTACATTCAACGACTCTTCTACCGCGTACAAAATGACGTTTGATGGCAGACATGGTTGCTCGAACAATTATGTGAACAACGGTGTGCGAACAAGAAGAAAACATGGACATGTTAGGTCCACACAATCTTAATGCATGTGCGCACAAAATTTTGTTCATTGCTCGAAAATGAAAAAAGCGTGTGTGGACGGCGCGTTAATGTAGACTTGACCTTGTGATAACAATTTGACGTTTATCTTGATAAAAATGTGTATAATGTAGACTCAAAGTTAACCAAATTAACAACTCACCACAACTTTCTAGTGATGAAAATAAACTAACTACCATGGCGAAATTAAGCAGGGGCAGCAGTTCAATAATGTTATATTTGCCTCGACCGAATCTATATACCCACCAACGAACAAAATATTTGAGTATAATTTGGTCTTCGTAGGGTATCACATTCGAGTCCTATCCAGCTTTCAACAGACGAATATAGTGAGATTGTCTCAGAACCTTACCAGTACCCAGAAAAGATATACTGTTTTTGGACATATTATACACGGAATGACAAAATCAATATACCCTCCACTTTTATAAAGGTGGTTATAAAAACAAAAAAGCTTTCATAGAGTTTGACAGTTCTAAGTACAAACAGATATTCGGATGATAATATAAGATCACCTGTTTAAATTCGCCATGCTGACAACATTACGAAAAATCCTCAAATTTCCACACAAATAATTGCAAAAAGTAATGAGCTCATTAGGTGAGGTCACCTGTTCGATTTCGCCTTGAACACGATTAAACCTTATTTGAACATATAATAGTTTCTTAAAAAGTTATATAATTTATTAACAAAAATTTATATTTCTACAATACCATTAAAAAAAAAAACTTGTAAAACCATATTACACTACCAGCTGGGTTCATTACCATTATTTTGTCTGCTGTTTCTGTTTCAGTTTTATTTATTTTTTTTTTATTTCTTTTATATTTACCACCATAATATTGTTAATAGAATATGCAACAATGTGGTTGCCTCAATGTTATTACTTTAACTTATAGTTTTAGTATAGTTTAAGACACTTATACTATTAAGAGCTCGTATAAAAAGTAAACAGATGCCAGTAGTTAAATATGCATACAGATTTTTAGCATAAGAAATTTAAAGCAGAGATTCTTAAGTGAAAGAATCCTTTAGAAGAAAACAAATATAAATTTACATTTAAAGACAGTTTACAAGAAATTATATTGAATTAATAACTATTTTCCCTATGCTAACATAGCATTAAATCTAAAAGATTCTAAATTTATTTTTCATAAATTTTAATTGTTTACATTTAAATTACAGCTTAAGTCTCACTGTCTTGGAAAACAACAGGATAATAGTGACATAAATCTGTTGATGTTGCTATTATATTTTATACTTTTTAACAAAATAGCAACACAGACAACACAAAAAATAACTTGGAATGTTATAAACACAGAAGGGAAACCATGAACAAAATATATTTAAATATATTTAAATTGTAAGTCGTAGTTAATTCCTAGGTGAGAAAGAAGGAACTAATAAGTTTTTACATTACCTTTACATAGCGTCTCCACAAGAGATATTCATATCAAATTCATTCTCTGAGAGTGTAGACTAAAATATTAGTATTATAAGAAATATTATGAGACTGTTGTGATAGGATTTCTCTAATATAATGTTACTAGTCGTCTTCACGTAACATAAAATATTTAACATTAACACCAACATCATGTTACTGATTAATGTAGATCTTTCAATTTGATGTTAATGTTAATTTTTTCGATGTTTAAACACGGTTGTTAAAGAACCATGTGCAAACATCGAAAAAATTAATAACATGGTTCTTCAAGTGTTCAACGAAGCAACAAAACATCTCGCAATCTGGAAAAATAGAACATAAAAATCATTNNTATAAAAGGAAAATTTATTTAAAATTTCCTATAAAAGGAAAATTTATTTAAAATTTTCTATAAAAGGAAAATTTATTTAAAATTTTATATAAAAGAGAAATTTATTAAAAATTTTATATAAAAGAGAAATTTATTAAAAAATTCCTATAAAAGGGAATTTTTTTTAAATTTCCTAAAAAAGGTAAACTTAGCGACTTCCTATAAAAAGGTAATTTTTCTATAAAAAGTTAATCTTTAGAAAAAAATGTTTATAAAATTAAATTTTAGAAAATTTTCTATAAAAAGGAAATTTTTGGGAAGTGTCCTATAAAAAGGAAATTTTTAGATATTATCCTATAAAAGGAAAACTTATTGAAAATTTCCTATAAAAAGGAAATTTTTAAAAAAATTTATTAAAAATTTTCTATAAAACGGAAATTCATTAAAAATTTCCTGTAAAAGGGAAATTTATTAAAAATTTTCTATAAAAAGGAATCATTAAAAATTTCCCATAAAAGGGAAATTTATTAAAAATTTTCTATAAAAGGGAAATTCATTAAAAATTTCCTATAAAATGGAAATTTATTAAAAATTTCCTATAAAAGGGAAATTTATTTAAAATTTTCTATAAAGAGAAATTTATTAAAAATTTCCTATAAAAGGGAAATTTACTAAAAATTTTATATAAAAGGGAAATTTTTAATAATTTCCTATAAAAGGGAAATTCAATATTAATTTCCTATAAAAGGGAAATTTGATAATAGAGTCCTATAAAAGGGAAAGTTATTAAAAATTGCATATAAAAGGGAAATTTATTAAAAATTTCCTATAAAAGGGAAATTTATTAAAAATTTCCTATAAAAGGGAAATTTATTAAAAATTTCCTATAAAAGGGAAATTTATTAAAAATTTCCTATAAAAGGGAA
>MINK01188125.1:0-23778 GCA_001735545.1 Phormia regina
AGTGTAACAATATTTTTATTTTCCACTTAATACAAGTATAGGTCCATAATTGGCTCCTTTCCGAATTTGGTACACATAAGCAGTGGTGTAGGGTATCATATGATCGGTCTTGACCGACTATACCTTCTTCTCTCGTTTTGTATTTAGATAGGATAAGTTTATCCATAAAAAAGTAAACTAAACCCAATTGAAAATTTCTTCTCATAGTTTCCTTGAAGTATTTTGGAAATAAAGGAAACTTTACAGTAGCTAACATGAAACGAATATCACACAACATTTAAATTCATATGTAGTGATATCGTGAATGCATCTGACACTTTAATTAACAATAAATACACTCAATAATTTTAGAATGAAGAAAGAATTTCAAAAAAAAAAATTATTAAAGAAATATACTGAAAACTTTTTAATAAAACAAATTCTCCCATTCGAATATCTCATTTTTGTTCATAAATATAAATTACTGGCGATTTGACTACTGACAAAACTTTTCGAGTGTAAATACTAATCGACATATATCTTCAATTGCAGCTGGAGTAATTGGTGCATATACTTATTACTTATACATTCAAATTTTATTTATTTTTTTGCTCCCTGTCATTATGTCATAAAATAAAAAATTCTCATATAAAATCTGACATATTTACTACATGAAAAACAAAACTGTTAAATGACCTGACATTTATACACTTAAATTTTTGAATTCGACAAAGACGACAAAAAAAACTTGAATTCAAAATCAAATGTTTGAAATACAAAAATAGAATTAAATTTCCTCTACCAAATAAACACAAAGCAAACGAAAGGGTATTTTTTTATTACAAAATATCTGAAGGTGAAAGACACTAACAAAACTTCAAATGTACTAATAAAAAAAAAACAACCTCATGCTGGTTTTTTGTACACAAAATTCAAATAAAACAAAAAACGATTTTTTTTTTTTGAAAACGCTCCCACACTTGTTAGTGGAGGAGACTTAATGGAGTTAAAAGTGTTTTATATATTATGTGAAAGATACAGTAGCTAAATGGGGGGATACAGTAGTAGTCGTTCTAAAATACTAACAGCAAACAACAAAAACACCAACACAAATTGATATTAACAATTGGACAACAAAAACGAAATGGGAAAAACAAAACTATATAGAATGATTGGTGGAGACCATGTCAGCTGGAGGCAATCTCGTTTTTAGAATTATTGGTAACATACAAAATAATGATGAAGTGTATTCGAGTATAGAATAAACCCAAAAAAAAAAAAAAAGTTTTCAGTTCTTTTTTTCTGTAATTTGTGTTGTTGTTGTTATACTGATCGTTTTCATTACTAGAGGGCGCGAAATACAGAAGCTTATAGTAGTAAGAGAGACGTTTTTTTTTTTGTTGGCATTTCAATTTACAAAATGTGTGATGTATGTATTGTGATGTGATGTGAAATTGCATGGCTAAATTGTTGCAGCTTAAATTGTTTATAGTAATTTTCAGTAGTTGCACATCTCATGAGTCAATAACAAAAAGCTTGAGGGTGTGTTGTTGTGCTTTTTGTTTTTTTATCATTAATTTACTGTCTTTTTCTTAAGGAAGCGTGGGAAATTGAAATATTGTTTTAGTTTAAAGCTTAAAGTTACTTTACATTGCGTGTTCTATAACCAAAAAATCTTGACATTATGATCAGTAGTTTCAGTCAAATTTTTGAAGTAAAATGCTTTTCTTTTCTTTTTGCTCAAACACTTCACTTTGTTATTTTACAAACTCATTTCTAATGGACGTTTTCTTAAATGGCTAGATGTTTGCTTGTTTGTTGTTATTGACGGCAACTTGACTTGTCTTAACTGACGGACTGACTGCATGTTTTAAATCACATAACAATCAATTTTTCAAGATTTTTGCATTTTTGACTTTATTTACTTGTTGCTGTTGTTGTAGTTTTTGTAGCGTTTCATTACTTTATCCAAACCTTAATTTGATTTGAATTTATAAAGACCTTTTGCATGATTTTAATACCCTATACACTGTATTATAGGAAGTTGGGTTGTTTCAATTAATTAGATATTTTATGTTGTTTCACTAGCATCTGGTTATTTTAAAGTTTGTTTAAACTTTTTAAAATATTTATAAAAAAAAAAAATCATTTCTTCTTCGATTTTTTCTAACTTCAGAGAGTATTCAAGAACGACTCTTACTCTTTCTGTAAAAAAAATTATTACAAATAATTAATTTCCATAATTTTTACACTTAGCAACAATTAAACGAATGAGCATAAGAACACTTGTGAGCTCAGTCATCTCAATAGTGCTATGAAATTGACATCTCTAACTTGGAGAGAAGCAAAAGGAAATTTGAATTCACAAATTTCAATAGTTCTGACTTCAAAGAGCCTTTCAAGACCGACTCTTCATCTTTCTCTAAAAAAAATTTATTACAAACAATTAATCATAGAAAACAACTAGAAGTCCAACTCCTTTCATTCGCTCAGAAACAAAAAATTACTCTCTTCACACGTATTAATTTGTTCTGTAGAAAATTTTACTAACACATGCAAAGAGTTCAGTTTTTTTGACAACTTTGTTAGGTTTTTTTGTGAGCAAGTTGGAGTTCTAGTTGTTTTCTATGCAATTAATTTCCATAATTTTTTAACATACATTTAATTCTCTTTCCACTCTCAGCAATAATTAAACGAAAGAGCATAAGAACACTTGTGAGCTCAGTCATCTCAATAGTGCTATGAAATTGACACACCTAACTTGGAAAGAAACAATAAGAAATTATAATTAATTTCCCTATAAATTTCCTTCGAGGATAGACTCAGCATCTATCTCTAAAGTAGATTAAGTAGTCAGAAGAATTATTTGAAAAATAGTTTGAATTTTAGGTTATTAAATAACCGAAGACCAACCATAAGTTAACTGCTAGTTTAGAGATTTCCTCCAGCGGAGGAAATGCAAATACATTTCATTAAATAATGATTGCCAAACTTGTTTTACTCAACTTATCGTTAGACGAGTTGGTTGTCCAGAACAGAACCACATTGTGATTACTTTTCGGTCCAGTTTGGAATGACAATATATATTATTAAGAGTTGAATATAGTTTTCATTATGCAGTCCTTTAAAATTGCCGCATGATATAAAACCTAATGTATAAGGAAAAGCGTTTTGTAGTCCTTGCCGTTGTGCTTTGACATTTAATATCTCTTTTCATCTTCTAAGTGTTCTTTAATATGATACTCTTAGAATTCGGTGTTCGTTTGCTTCATTTCACTTTATGCATTTCCAGAGGCTACCAACTGTAAGATTTCTATATTAGTCAGATGTTGATATATGTATTTTCTACTACTAATCGATATGTGTCAATTTCGATGTAATGTATTCCTGTAACAATTTACTAGATTTCGAGGATAGTTCGTCTGATTTCATATTAAGCTAACCAGAAAACATTGTGATCGGTCTCAAATTGGTTTTCTGTATATGTTACTCACAGTCTCAAATATTTCCAGCATAAACCTTTGTTCTATCTGACTGTTTCGCCTGCGTCAATAACAATACAATTTTTTGGACTCCGAACTATTCATTTTTAGATATAGTTAATCTAATCTAAATTAGACCGACTAAAGCGATAGTAAAATATTTGATGCATCGTTGACTTTATTAAAGATACTCATATCGAACCAGATCATAGACGTTAGAATGTAATGTGGTTACTGATGGGAGAAAATGATCACAATTCGAGTGAATATAATACGTAGATCATGACTTCCGGATGAAGTTAAGATTTCAGAAATCTGTATAAAATAGAAATAATTATTAACTCGTCAACTACTTCTATTGTAAAATACAGATGGATGATTACATCTCTTAAATGCTTAAGTCTCTTCATGTAGTTCAAAAATCCATCAGATGTTCTCGAACTTCAACTCTATAATTTTTTTAACATATTTAATCGTTACCGGAATTATCGTGAAGAACGTGTTCTTTAAAAAATCGAAAATATTTGGTGTAGACTTGTCTTGAGAAATAAATTATTTTTTAGTTCTAATGGGTAACTTTGATCTTGGGAAATCGAAAATTTATGAAGTTTAGTGGGGAATAACCATATTTTTTTGGAAATAAATCTGTATTTTTAAATCAGCTGAATGGATTTACATAAAATTTCAAATATTTATATTAAAGAAGAGTAAAATTTGAACCTTGCAAGTGATACTCAATATAACCCACAAATATGGGCGCTCCTTAGTAGGGTATCTCTGATGTAGAAAATGTTTAAATGCTTGGCAATTGATTGCTTCATAACCAGAATTTTTGCATTATCTCAAAGAGACTGAACCAGATCATAGACGTTGGAATGTAAGGTGATTACTGATGGGAGAAAATTATCACAGTTCGAGTGAATATAATATGTGGACTATGACTTCCATGAGTTTCCGTATGAAGTTAAGTCTTCAGAAAATTATATAAAATGGAAATAATTATTAAACCCACAAGAGATGGATGATTACATCTCTTAAATGTTTAAGTCTCTTCATGTAGTACGAAAATCCATCAGAGGTTCTCGAACTTCAACTCTATAATTTTTTTTAACAAAATTGGAACATATTTAATCGTTGCCGGGATGATCGTGAATAACATGATCTTTGAAAACTTGAAAAAAATATTGGTAGAGACTTTTTTTGAGAAAGAAATTAATTTTTTGTTCAGGCTAAATCTAGCCTTTTTAATTTTGGTTTTAGCTTCAAATTCAAAATTTTCGCCTTTAGCTTCTTTTTTTCTCAAGTTCTGGCAACACTGATGGGTATATCTGATCTTGGGGAATCGAAAATTTATGAAGCTTAGTTGGGAAGGATCAACATTTTTTGGAAATAAATCTGTATTTTTAAATCGGCTGAATGGATTTACATAAAGTTCCACGTATTCATAGCAGAGAAGAGTAAAATTTGAACCTTGCAAGTGAGATTCAACATAACCCAGAGTAGCGTAGATATGGGCCTCTGAATTAGAAAATTGTCAAACGTTTGACAATTGTTTCTTATCCAGTCTATTTACTTCCTCTTAAAGTCCTCGTCAACTTAAACAATATCTACATAATTTCATTGCCTTATATACTATTATTTAAAAGATATCAGCAAAAAAGTGTAATTCTTTGTTTGCTAACTACAGCCCTATCTTGAGACAGACGGACGGAAACAGCTAGATCGACATGAAATCTAATTAGGATCCTGAATATATACAGCTGGAGGCTTAAATGTTTTCTTTTTTTTTTACATAAAATATGAAGATATTTGTACGTTTCTGAAAGATATCTTCACAAAGATCATTTTAAAATAAAAAATTTCCAATTATCAATGCAACCTATGTATGTACACACTCTCCCGCCTTTTAATTATTTTATATGAAAGTCTTGACTTCAGTCTATGAGCTTTAAAAACCCTAGCCATTAATATGCAAACAGAAAATAGTTCGGACTCTATAGTTTTTAATAAGTTTTCTATGGAAATCTCTCGAATATCGGGAAAGTTTGAATTTTTAAAGCTATAATGCGAAAAATAATCTTTTTCATATTTTTTTAGAGATTTGGGACTTAAATTTTAGTTCAATTGCAAAACTCAAAAAAGAATAAAAAGTCGCAAAAAATTCCATTTTTTCTGCTACACAATTTCAAAAATTTATATCCTTTTTTGAGAAGCCAGAGCACCGCTGCTTAGATGTATTTCGAGTGTCCTCTTCAAACTTAATGTTGTACACTTCTCAGCCTCATCTATGAGAAAATTGAAATAAAACCGATTAGAAGTTACATATTTATTTTCAAAACTTTTAGATTCAGCTCCCTTGGCATTGTAATGTTAGAGAATAAGGGTGAGAAAAGGAATAGGAAGAATCCAAGAACGTAGACTAAGATTTCTCAGTAAACCTCTCTTTCACAATCTGGACTATTTCAATAACATCTCACTCCAATGATATTTGTCGGTTTAATTTAAGCAGCAATCGTTTGCAAGCGTATCATGTAGCGCTCAAAAAATTCTCTTGTATCTTACCTTCCACAAACATTTACTTATTTTTGTATTTAATTCTTACTCCTTTAGGCTGTCACGTTGCTATAATTTTTACCTTGCAATTCTTATTTTAATTTAATTCTCTTTTCTATCGAAATAACAAAATTTTCGTTGAAGGATCATTCGTTGTTTTTTTTTCTCTCGTTTTATTTTCTTAATTTAAAATTAAGGCGTGTAATTTTCAATATCATTTTTTAAATGTGTGTGTATATGTGTATTTGATTTGATCGATACTCGTTTATTTTAGTTTAATATCTGTCTATCGATATCAATAATGTTACTTAATGATTTAATTGAAGTTTTTCTTAGCATTAAAAAGATTCTGATGAAGTTCATACACTACAAGTAGACTTTAAGACAATTCCCAAAACAGTTGCATGTTTAAAGATCATTTAATGTTTGAAACTTATGCTTTTGTTTTGAATTTTTATTTTAGGTAGATTTTTATTAGCCCTAAGCTTTAATATTAATGAAGGTTTCATTTTTTTTTCGAATAAAAATTATTTATTTAGAATTGAATATAGGATTTGATGTATGCAATCATTTCACTTTTGTTATGCTAATCAATGTCTGCTTGGTGGTAGTTATTTAATTTTGATATAAAACAAAGGATTTCAAAAGGTGTAGGAAGGAATTTAATAAATATTTGCAAGGGAATTTATTTAGAAGGTCAAACTTTAAAACAATAAAATTAAGAAAAAGTTGCTAAGGTTTAGAATTAGATTTATTAAAAATATAAAATGATGAACATTATTTTGGAGGTAGTAACAATTTGTTTCTTCTTAATTAATTTAAACTTTTTACAAACAATTAACGCTGACATTTTTCTATTTTCAATCGATTACATTTGGTACATTTTTTTTCTTGTAATTTTACTTTATTCAAATTAACCATTTAATATTTCTTTTCTTCTTATGCCTCAATTACTTTGTGGCATTTATAGGCAACACAAATTTAATGTCTTTTAAATGCACAATTACACAGACATTTAAATTTATTTTAAACAAAATGCAAGTGTTCAATATATAAACATAAAATAAATAATTTGAATTTAATCACGATTAGTAAATTTTTAAAAACAGATGACAGCCTATTTATAAAACCAAGTGATAATAAATATTTCAAAAAGAAAAAAAGGGAAAAAACTATTAAAAATGACATGTACACATTGTTGTAACCCAATTAACATGTGTTTGACAAACATAAACAGTGGAGGGCAATTAAATAGAAATTAATGCAATGAATTTTTAATTCTATATTATTATATTTACGCAGCTTATAATAGCGAATTAAAACTTTTCTCCAGGTTTATATGAACAAACTCGACAAATTCTTAAGAAAGTGTTTAACGCTCTGTAAAAACTGTTTTAAGAAAAGTGATTTTAAAGCTTTGTTACATATTGTTAATATGATGGAACATATTTAGCTAAATATACACTGGAGCATATTCCTATAAACGCACACTACTTTTTTTAAAAAAAAAGGTAAAAATTAAACAAGAAAATATTTAGGGGGCTATAAATTTGTGTATTAAATTAGTTAAGACTTCACTTAAAATATTGTTTACAAAAAAAATTCATTTGTACTTTAATTTTTTTTTTTACTTAATTTTCGATATTAACAGCCATTTTTAAGGGTATTTTCCTATAAACGCACTTTAATGTTTGGGCCATTGTAGCATTATTAATAATGTGTGGATGATCCTTTGTTATGGATTGTTTCAAAAATACGGTCTGGCATTGATTCCACTAATTTTTTAAGCAGATCGGAATCAATTCTTAGTTTCAGCTCTGTCACAGTCTTTATGCCTTCATTCTGGGCATTATTTGCATAAACTTTACGGGCCATGTATCCCCACAAGTTTTCCATTGGGTTTAAGTCCGGACTACAAGCCGGCCAGTCCAACAAAGGAATGCCATGTTCATTGAACCAAGATTTCGATTGCTTAGAAACATGGATTGCAGCATTATCTTGTTGGAAAATGCAATCTTCATCCATTTTTTCGTCCATAAAAGAGAGAAGAGCATCTTCCAACAGTTCGTTATAAATCGAACTATTCATTTTTGTCGGAACAAAACAAATTTTCGACTTGCCAACTGCAGAAAACGCTGCCCAAACCATAACACTGCCACCACCGAAATTACGTTTTGACATCCGAACATCTTTAGATCTCAAATCGTGCCAATAGCATGAGTATGAGTCTGGACCGTCTAAATTAATTTTTTTTTCGTCAGAGAAAATTACTTTTTTCCACTCATCTGTCCATTTCATATATTTTCTTGCGAATTTTAGACGATTTTCTTTATGGTGTTTTTTTAGCATTGGTTTACATTTCGGCTTTTTCCATTTTATGTTTTCATCGTTTCGTAAAATGTGTGCAACGTGTTTGGAAGTCACAGGAAGATTTAATTTATTCCTTATTTGTGTGGAATTCAATTTGTTGCGGGTTGCTTCTTGTTTTATTAGATTAAGTTGTCTTCTTGTTAGTTTTGTATTACCCTTTGTTGATTTGCGAACTCCATAATTTTGACCTTTCGTCCAATTTCTCTATTAGAGCATCCTTGGTCGTGAAAAAATTTAATTTGAATCTTTCCGAACTTCCCTTAGGCATCTTTAAAAGTGATGAAATTTATTGATTAAAATAGGAAAAGTTACAGTAAATTGAGATATTACTATTAGAAACGTACCTTTGGTTAAAAAAACAACTAAAATTGATAATATTTTATTTTTGGTCACTTTTTTAAAAACAAATTTCGAGTGTGCGTTTATACGAATCTTCCACTTAAAAGAACATTTGATCGCATAATTAAGGCAAACAACAAAAATAAGAAAAAAAATTTGTTACTTTTAAAAAGTACCGTTAAGTTGTCTCTCATTAAAATAGTTAAATTTTGCTTTTGGATGAGAACAAGAAAGATATAACAAAAATACAGAAAAAAATTAAGTGCGTTTATAGGAATATGCACCAGTGTACATATGAATTTATAATTTTGATTTGGTATGATTACATCTGAAGCGATGACCTATGCAACTCGGCAAATTTTGAATCTGGTTGTTTTTTCTTGGGAGGATATACGATGGGACATTACACGATTACGATGGGACACAAATACGTTTTATTTATGTTAATTCATGATATTTTCTTTGCAAATTTTTAATTTTTAAAAACAATTTACGATTAAAAATCATTGAAATTTTAAACAAAAAAATCAGATACAAGGAATAACCGGTTCAAAGTTTTTTTATTTTTATTTGTTCGCTTAACATTTAACCAAGGTTGGAAGCCGGAACGGTAACGGTATTGATAACGGTATTTGAAATTATATTGGTAACGGTATACCGGTACCGAAACTAAATTCCGTTATGATTGAAAAAAAACTGGAAAAAACCGTAAAAAGTTAGTTTTTGGAATAACGTTTACTTGAATTTCGTTAAAACTTATTAACATCCTGTTTTTATATGCATATTAAAGGTTAGAAGAGTGCACAAATTTTCTAATACAGACAAGAATCGTTTAATTCATCTTGCTACAACAAAAAGTACTTATTAGGTCTCTAAGTCCCAATAATCAAAACGACGTACCATTAAAAGTAAGAAATTCGAATGTAATTCAAACTTTTAAGTCGCAGGAGAATATTTTCCCAGACTTTTCGATTTTGCTTAATAGCGGAAACAAATTTTCGACTTCCTGGGGTCCCAGATTAAATATTTGAATTATCTTTGCAATCATTAGTTAAATAACTGATAATCGAATAAGATATAAATCATTCCTTTATCATATTTAAATATGATTGTTACTTTAATGATTTTTCTGATCTGTACATATCTGGACTTCAAAAAGACGTCGTATTTGAATCGGAAAATTATATTAAAAAAATTTTCGAAAATATCTTTGAAAAATAATTTACTAAAAGTGCACTTATAAATATAGAACTTAATAATTCTTAAAGTCCCTAAACCGTTTTAGGTAATTTAAATGCAAGTTATAAAATTGTTTATAGCTTCAATAGGATGATCCATCGTCATTACCGAGTTGAAAAAAGTGTATCTCATATTTATACCTAAATTATTAAATAATATTTTCGAAAAGTGTCAAGGACTATATAATCTATATAGACTATATAAATTTGTCATTGATATGGAGAAAAAAATAGTCGTAGTTATTGGGTTTTCCTACAGATTAATTCCGGATATTATTCATACAAGATCCTTTCAATGGGTTTAAGTTTTTATTTATAGTCGTAGTTAATGGTTTTTCCTACAGATTAATTCCGGATATTATTCATACAAGATCCTTTCAATGGGTTTAAGTTTTTATTTGCTTCTTCTTAGTGCTGATCTATGTTTATTTGAATTCATACCTTATATTCATCCCATACAAGTAATTCGAAGAATAATAAATTTTCAAATAGTTCCCATCACATTATAATTTTTCGTTAAAAATTTTGAAAATATATTTGTTTGTTAAAATTCATGTAGTTTTCTTTCACTTGACTGTTTTAAAATTTTTCGGGAATAACGGACAAAATTACCGGAAAGCGGAACCATGCAGCCCATGCCCATGCAGTAAATTTCTGAAGGAAAATTTTTGGTCTTTATGAAACCAAAATTATGGAGAGAATCTTTATAGAAGCAAATGAAAGAACTTATCTTTAGTTTCATATGAGAAATAATTGGGTGATCATCTTAGGTTGAAATACCCACATAATCGATAATACATTTTTTTGTGTTTGCTAAAACTGTTTATCAAAATGAAGTCGCACTATCTTTAAGGTACTTAAACTCTTTTAAAATATACTTATTGTAAACGATAATACTAGAAAACAATCAATAAAAGCCTTTTTAAAATAAAATTCTATAAAAAAGCTCTTATAATCTTATTATTAAAAATAATTTTATCTTTCTTATTTCCTCAAGTAAATTATATGAACAATTATTTTACAATATCATATTATATTGAAAAAATTATATTTTTAAAATAAAATACCGGTATATACCGGTACAGAGGGAAACGGAATTTGAATACCGGTGTTTTTAACAAAATTATAATTTCGGTATCGGTTTCCACCCTTTCTATTAATGATTATTTTTCATTATTAGTGTTAAAAACTTAACATGAGAAATGAAACTATTACGCAATTTTTAATAAAAAAGATTTTTCATCGTAAATAAAATTTATTTACAAAAAGGCAAGTTTCATGATATCTTTTTTTACCAAATTATTTTACGAAAAATCTGATTTTACTTATTGAAAATCGAATTTTTTACTAAAAATCAAATATTTTATTAGAAATAAATTTTTGTATTAAAAATAAAATTATTTGCAATAAGTTAAAGTATTTACTAAAAGAAATTTTTTTATTAGTTAATAATTTCATCAAAAATAATGATTATGGGTTGAGTTTTATTTTAAAACTCATAATCATTACGGTCCCTGTTAAAAATTACAAATAACCTTTATAAAAGCTATTATTGAAAATGACATTGCTTATAAAATATGAATTTCTCTTATTATTACGTACAAATTTGAAAAAATTATGTTACCAACCAGAGCACGAAGCCGATGTATATTACAGTCGGCGGCGGCTAAATCAAGTCTTAAACAAAGTAGAGTTTCATAGTTTAATCAAAAAGTTGACTTTTCGATTTTTCTACTTTTTAATATGTAAATAGTAGATTTTTCGTCTTTTTCATTTTTATTATTAAATAGTAAATTTTTCGACTTTTTTGTAAAATTTGGAATAGTTGATTTTTCGACTATTTACAATTTTTCCAAGTGTTTTCGACTCTTTCACTTTTCCTGACTATTTTCGATTATCTGGCAACAAGAAAATCAATATCACGACAATTTTCAAACCAAAAAGTGGATTTCGAAAGTGGACCCGATCGACTTCGCTCAAAATTTCAGCTGAATTTAGCCGAATAAATCGGCTGCGTCTAAGTAATACCAATTTAAGTCGGCTTCGGCTTTGCCCTCTGTTACCAACGTTAACAGAACAAACGTTTGGGTTATAGAATTAGGCGATTGGTATTTATGTGTAAAAAATTTAGCTATCTAAAATTTGTTGTGAAAAATTTCCAAATATTGGACTTATTTGGACCTAATTCTACATTTTGTACCGTTATCATATCGAGCCCAAAATTCTTTTCTTGAAGTACACAGTGATTCCAAAACGCTTTTTTTTTTGTACTAAACCGTTAGATATCTTTAAAAATATCACATGGCCAGAGCTGAGGTGTTTTCGAGTTGATTTAGAGGAGTACAGATTCCAAAGCGGGTGAGGGGGAAATGTTAGGCCCTTCAAAATTGTCCCTCGGTTCNNTTTTTTTTTTTTTTTTTTTTTTTTTTTTTTTTTTTTTTTTGTTTAACTTATACGAATCCGTTAAATTATTTATATCTGAAATTTCACAGTTCCACGCATTAGCTAAAAAATGATAAAGCTTAGAACAAAAAGACAAATTTTATCAGTGAATACCTATTAGGGTATCCATTAATTTTGGTCGATTAACTGTTCGAGAAATAAAGTGCGGTATTTTACTAATGCTATATAATTCACAATAATTGTCTTCTAAATGATTCTAAAGCTGTTCTGTCCGCTAGTGGTTTCAAAATTGGTATAATTAAACTGGTTTTATATTGTTGAGGAATATTTGTATTAAGCATATTATTGAAGAGGTTTAAAATTCTCCTCTTGGTGGTTAAGGGGGAGTTTTTATTCATTATATACGATATTCGATCAAGTCCGGGGGATTTCCCGCTCAGTTAAGAAATAGTAGCTAAAAATTCCAGATGAGTAATATTCTGCTCAATTTCCCTTACATAACTTTGTTTGACAATATTAAAGAACGGACGTTGGATTGATTGCTTTCGTTTCTGAAATTGTCTGTTAAAATTACAGTCCTTTGAGGCTGATGGCCAAAAAGAACATAATTCGTTTGCTATTTCTCTACGATCGGTACACATTTCAGAAAATTTTGTCATTTTTCCGGGGTTTGCTGATTTGTTAGACGGTGCAGGGTGTTGAGTGTTTCCTGGTGAGTTAAATGCTGTCGGGTTTGATGATAATGGTGTTGTTGTATTGGCTGAAGCATCAGAATAATGTACTATTTCTCGCGTTACAATGCTTTTATTGTTGGGTTCCGTAACTAAATTTGATTTCGATTACATTGGTGTCGGATTAGATACAGTTGAAGCGTATATTACTTTATATTGGTGACGTTCTTTGTATGTTTCATTAGCTTTTTTCCTGTCGACATTTTCCAATGTTATGATAGCTTGGATTTCTTTTTCCTTTAAAAAAACGGGGCATGTTTTTTTATATGCATTATGTGTGCAATTGCTAATCGCATTTTCCTTGTAGTTAATACAAGATTTTTCAAATATGCATATCTCGTCATCTTCTTCTTCATCAAGGTGAACGTTTTTAGCATAGTTGGGATACATTCTATTATTTTTGCAGTTAGTTGTGATATGTCCAAAACGCAGACAATTTTTGAATCTTAGAGGCTGTTGTGTATTTACACCTTATAAAATAAGCACGCGTTCGGTTAGACTTAAAAATTCAAGTGTCTTCTTTATTCACAATTTTCCTTATATCTATTTGTTTGTTTTGATCAGCTGTCTTATGACAGCTTAGAGAGTTGCCATTTGGTTCATATTAAAACTAGGGTTTCTTTAAATATAATATCTAACACGCCTCTCCTTAAATTAAGTTTTTGATTATTACATTCATTTTTAGATATATTAAAAAAATATATATATTATTTTAGTACATAGGTATAACATTTAGAATTTTTGTATTGTATAAATTTAAAATACATTTCATATATTAAATAAATATACTATATATCTATTAAGTTCAAAAACAATAATTTCTTTTATTTTTCAAAGTCTGAAGATACTACATTAGATTTTACTACTTTACCATCTCTTCTTGGTCTTAAGTTTCTATTTGATGTACCTTCACACACTGTCTCTCCACACTCATTCTTGACATTAATTATGGGAGGATTTGCCGCATTATTGTTGTTTCATTATTGTCGCAGTCAATGTGTTTTCTTGTTTGGAATAATCAATCATTTGTGCATTGTGACTCATTTTCCTTTAAACTACGGATTTGATCAAATGTCTTTTTATTTCCCGGTTGCTATCTGACATAATACACAAAAATTTTGTTTTCCAATTTTGTTTGACTGTAGCTGGGGACCAGCTTGGTTTATTACAATCTTTATAATTTCTGATTAAAACTTTTTCACCTTCAGAAAATTGCAAACTACGATTTCCTTTGTGAACAAGAACACTTTTATTCTGAGACTCTTTTATTTTCTCCTTTGTTAAAGGCGGTCTTAAATTATTAAAACGTGTTTTAAGTGAGCGACCAAGAAGTAGTTTTGCTGGGGATTCACCGGTGGAGCAATGCGGGGTATTGCGGTAATCAATTAAAAATTGATTTAACAACACTTCAAGGTCCGCATTACAATTTTCTTTCAAATTCGCCAACAAAGATTTTTTTACAGTTTTTACAAAATTCTCGGCTTGACCGTTGGTAGAGGGATGTCCAGGAGCTGTCAAAATGTGCTTAATATTATTCGTTTTCAAAAATGTGTTAAATTCATGTGATACAAATTGACGTCCATTATCACTTACAATGACATCAACTAACCCGAATCTACAGAACAATTCTCTAAGTTTATTAATTGTAAAACGCGAAGTTATTTCCTTCGTTATGAAGACTTCTACCCATTTCGACAACGAATCAATTACAATAAATAAATATCTATTTTTAATAGGTCCAGCAAAGTCAATATGGACACGACTCCAAACAGAATCTGTTGGGCTCCATGGTATTAAAACACTTTTTTCGGGGCTCGGTAGTAGTTCTTGACATGGTCTACAACTTTTGATAAGAGCTTCAATGTCCTTATCAATAGCCGGCCACCAAATATATGAACGAGCTAAGGCTTTGGTCTTGACAACACCAAAATGAGAACTATGTAAGCTTTCTAATATTGATTTTCGCAATTTAGATGGAACTACTGAGCGATATCCCCAAAGTATACAGTCAGACTCAACTGATAATTCATTTGCCTTTTCCCGGTACGGTTTGAATTCATCACCTTTTAATAGGTGTACCGTCCCCGAGTTAACGGCATTTGCAACCTTTGATAAAATAGGGTCACGTCTTGTTTCCTTAGCAATTCTTTTAAAATTAAAATCAAACACATTTTCTTTTTCAATCAAATTAATGTAATTACATTCACTATAGTCTTCCACTAACGGCACTTGTGGCATTCTAGACAGATTATCTGCATAATTTAATGTTCCTTTGACATGTTCTACGGAATAGTTGAATCCTGAAAGGATCATGGCCCAGCGCTGTAAACGAGCGGAAGCCATCAGTGGCAAACCTTTGTTTTCGCCAAATATAGTTAACAACGGCTTATGGTCCGTTTTCAAAGTAAAGTGGTTGCCCAATAAATATTGACGCAACTTTGTGACACAAAATATGATTGCGAGGGCTTCCTTCTCTAACGTACTATAATTAGTTTCCGTTTTTGAGAGTGCTCTCGATACAAAAGCAATTGGTCTTATGGACTTGTCCGGAAAAATATGAGATAATACACCTGCCACAGCTGTATTGCAAGCGTCTGTGACTAGTACTATTGGTAAATTAGAGTTGAAATGTACCAAAACTTGGTCTGATGTGACGTCCCGCTTTAAATTTTCGTAACATGTTTGACATTCTTTCGACCAGTAAAATTTTACATCCTTTTTCAACAAATTATAAAGGGGTAGCATTTTCTCAGCAAAGCGATCAATAAATTTAGAATAATAGTTAAGCATCCCGATTACAGCTCTGAGCTGTGATACATTCTGTGGTGGTGGTGCATTCACTATTGAAACAATACGATCTTCATTCTTGCTTAAACCATCTTTATCTATGGTAAAACCTAAATAAGATATTCTCTCCTCAAAAAATTTGCATTTCCGCATATTTAATTTAAACCCTGCACTACGTAGTTTATTCAAGACCATCCTTAAATTATTCATATGTTCCTGTAAACTTCTACCTGTCACTGTTATATCGTCCTGATAAACTACAACACCGGACACTTCCCTTAATACGTCCTCAATAGTTTTCTGGAAAATTGCTGCTGCCGTTTTAATCCCAAACGGTAGTCTTTTCATTTTCAAAGAGCCTATGTGGGTACTTAAAGTACACAAAAGTTGAGATTTCTCATCTAACAACAACTGGTTGTACGCGTTTGAGAGATCTAATTTGGTAAATAAACAACCACCTTGTAATGCAGCAAAAACTTCATCTATTCTGGGCAACGGATACTTAAAATCAATTAAATGTTTATTAATTGTGACCTTGAAATCACCACATAAACGAAAGCTACCATCAGGTTTTAAAATTGGAACAATAGGTGTTCCCCATTCAGAATGATCTATAGGTTCTAAAATGTCATTCTTAATCAAATCACGAAGTTGTGTTTCTATCTTAGATTTCCATGCAAGTGGTAATGGGCGCGGTTTAAAAAAAATTGGCCTTGCCGTTTCATTTATTGATAAAGAAATTTTAGCACACTTGTAAGCTCCTAAACCATCATCAAATACGTCTGCAAATTCATTTTTTATTTGTTCACTAACAATACTTAAATCACTTTTCCCAAAAATTGTGTTTACTCGCTTTAACTCGAAGTTAAAAGCTCTTAAAAATGTTCTTCCTAACAAAGGAGGATTTTCCGTGTTTGCCACAATAACAACAATACTTTTTGTAAGACCTTCATAAGTAATATTTGCAAAGAACTCACCGAAAATTGATATACTGTTGCCGCTATAACTTATATACGATGTTTTACAGGGACGAATATCCTTTTCGTTTACCTTAATTTTACGCAGAAACGATCTGGACAACAATGTGCAAGATGCTCCTGTGTCACATATAGCTTTTAAATGGTAACCATTAATCGTTACTGGCAGTGTGTAGAGGTTCATCAGATTTTCACTTTCAACACTAAAGATAGAAAAATTATAAAAATTATCAAATTCAGACAAATCAGAGTTTTCCAATACATAATTCACATTTTTCTTAAAACGACAAACTGATGCTAAATGGCCTATTTTGCCACAAGAATGGCATTTACTTTCTTTAAATTTACATTCAAGAGATTTGTGATTTCGCCATCCACAGTGAACACATTCTTTGTTTCTATTTATGTGTTTGTTGCTGCTTCGATCTCTGCCACTGCCGCTGCCTCTGCTTTCAGTGCTGTTTTTTTTTGCTGTTTTGTTTCGATGTGTTACGTTTTACAAAGTTAACGTCGTCTCTTTCACTCACGTTACTCGATGACTTAAATTTTGTCTCCAATATTAAGGCTTTCTTAAACGCATCATTTAAACATAACCTTTCGTCTTCTTCACAGATTCTTTCGAATATTCTAGACGGAAGTCCAATTATGAATTTGTCTAATATGAAAGCATCCAAATGTTCACCAAATTTACAATTTAAAGCAAGTTTTTTTATGCGTGCAAACCAATTGGAGACAGTTTCATTTTCACCCATAACTGCATCATGAAATTTTTTCCGTTCATGGAATATAATAGTTGGTGGCGTAAAATGTGTTTTTAAAATTTCACATAAATCCTTATATGTTCTTGAAACAGGAGATTGCGGGCTGCATAAGCTGTGCAATATTCCATACGCTTCTGCGCCAATAGACTTTAATAAAATTGACTTTTTTACATTGTCATTTGTGCAATCAATTTCACACAAATATATTTCCAATCTTTCGTGCCACAATTCCCATTTGTCGACATTCGGAACAAAATCTGCAATAGGTTGTGTCGGCAGTAATGTTATTGGTGTTCCACCACCGGCCGTAGTGTTGTTTGCGCTACTTTCCGGCATATCTTTTTTTTATTATATTAATTTAATTATTATGTAATTACATATAATCCACTTAATATTTTTTTTAGCTCGTCGCCATTTTGTTGTGTATTTACACCTTATAAAATAAGCACGCGTTCGGTTAGACTTAAAAATTCAAGTGTCTTCTTTATTCACAATTTTCCTTATATCTATTTGTTTGTTTTGATCAGCTGTCTTATGACAGCTTAGAGAGTTGCCATTTGGTTCATATTAAAACTAGGGTTTCTTTAAATATAATATCTAACAGAGGCATTGGTATATATGGGCGTACTTTAACATTCTCGTATCCAATGTTTATTTCGTCAGGTAGAGTAGTGCGGCAAATGTTATTATTAATCCGGTTTCAACAAGTTTTTTTATCATTGTATTTTTTAAGATTTTTTTATTGCCCATACATTTTGTGGCTTAAGTTCTTGAACAATGTTTTTATCTTCAATATTTCTTAGGTCGTTAGAGTATATGGCACCTTTAGAAAAATTATGTGATAGATGTTCTGACATTTCGATTTCAATGGACGGGGCTAAAGCTGTCAGCATGATTAGTTTTGCTGCTTTCTATTTTTTTTACATAGTTCAACTTCGCCCTGGCATAATCCATCAATTACTTTCTTTATTAGAAAGGGGGACACATTCGAGAGGTTATCATTAGTTTCTTTTCATAGTGAGATATTTGTGTTCTAGTGTTTTTATATTGAGGAACTTATTTTTATTTGTTTGGCACCCTATCGTAATTTTATTTCGTAGTTTATTCATTTTTTATTTTAAATGTTAGTTGGGTAACCTTGTTTACTTTAATCACACTTTCAACTTTTCTAGTGTAACAAAATTTTTGAAATTTACTGTTATAGTATTTGACCAAAACACTAACAAATATATTATCTGTATTGTTTTTTTTTTTTAAGCATAATATAAGAACAGAGAACTTGAAAAACGAGTATAACAATTATGTATTATTTAGTTAATTGTTATATTCTATTTTTGTTTTTTTTTTATTGTTTTTATTTTGTATTAATTTGCAAAAAAAAAAAAAAGGAAAACAGCGCGATGCGTTTAATCAATTTGATGGACAAATCAAGACTAAAGAAAAGGTTAATTTCAGTGTAGTTTTAAAAACAAGGACATTACCTTAAAAATTATATAAAGTGACTTCATTTCGATTGAAAGTTCATAGGACAAAATAAGATAAATACACCATTATATCTCCGAAAACCATATTTTTAAAATGCTAAACAAACTATATAATACTAATATAACTCTGCTTTATGTATGTGCAAATTTTCATGTTGAACACTCATTTAGATCATGATTTTAAAATAATTTTTGTAAATATTTTAAACTCTCAATATAAAAAACTGTACTTTTTTCTGTATTTTGCTTCATAACTCTTAAACCAGTAGAGGCTCCAACTTGAACTTTGTCTCAGAGGGAGAAAGGTTTCATTATCTATATATGTATTTTTTAAGAATTTTTATATACCATTTTTTGAGATATTAAGCTTTAATCTTTATATTATCAATTTTAACCTTTGAACTTTCGAAGTAGATAAATGTTTTACTTGTCCTTTTGGAGTCAATGTGTTCTTCTATTAAATGAAATAAAAATAAGAATTGTGCAATGTATATTTTAAAAGTTATGACTAGGGTTTGGGATTTTCCGTGATATTTCGTTTCCCGGGAAACGGGAATGAAAAATTCGATTTCCCGGGAAACTTAAAATATAATAAGAAAGCAATAATTTTTTATAAAGAATGTTATTTTTTCTATTCAATACTATAACACAACATTATCAATAACATTTATGATTAATTAACAGAAAAAACAATACTGAAGTATGGCTTTCAATTTAATATTTATAAAATTTTAAATTTTCATATAAATAAAATAATTGCCTATTGTAAGCAAAGGTTTCAAAGATTTAATTCTTTAATTCACTTTTCAAAGTTGTTACGCACGGCTAATGTATATTAATAATAAAAATCGTTTAGAATAATTTGTATTACCTAAACTGAAATTAAGGTTAAGGGCATGAACAAGATTTTCCCGTTAGCTCTTTGGCAGATGTAGTTCTCAACCCGTGTTCCAATTGCGTAATCATATAAAAACACACACTTTCATGCTATTAAAATTATACTCTTAGGTAATTTTGTAATTTATACAGAATTATATCGAAAAAGGAAAAAAATAAATATTACTTTCTTAAACAAAACAGCTTTATGGCGAGGTGACGTGCCATAGGGTACAATTCCTCCCACCCAATTTTTAAACGCCTAGACAGAATATGTTAACCCTTGATTATACTCTGTCCCGTAAAAAAATTACCTCTACTTATACATATTTACATTTTGATATTGGCCTATCTTTTCCATTAAAAAAAAGTTAGTGGCTCATTTTATAACAAAAGTTCATTCATGAATTTATTAAAACAGATTTAAAAAAAATGTAAACAAATAAAGCAAAAAATAGAAATGACAAAGATATTCATTAATATAATATATAAGCATAACAATTACTATTATTACTGTTATTATTTCTTTTTGTTTTGTTTTATTATAATTATATATAAGTACGTATATGCGTAAAAAAAATAAACTTAGAGAGTGATAATAAATGGAATGAAAAAAAATTATAATTTCTTACTTATGTTTGGGACAAAGTAGAAATCGGACCGACAGAATGACATAAGTGTAAATAAAATAAAAATAATAAAGAGATGCAATTCTCTGTCTCATAAATAATTGAAATTATATTAATTACTCACAAAATCATTGATGAGTTGTTCCAATTTAAGATGTCTCGTTGATGATGGGCCCAGCAATCAGGAGTACATATGATTTTGTTAATGTTATTTAAATAAGAGAATTAGTGGAATATGATTTTGAGAATAATGTTTAGATATAGATTAGGCAAAACAAAATAAAAAAATAAGGTATATATAAATATTAAAAAATCAAATCTAGATTAAGAAAAGATACTTTAATACACTAATAAAAAAATGTTAGTTAGATATTATTAAACAAAAATTAATAAATGAATATAATATAAAAATAAAATTTCTATGAATATAAAATATACATTAGATAGGAAAAATGGAATAATTAACAATACCTGATCTATAATAAATTTCTAAAAGTTAAATATATACATATAATTTTATTCCAAATATTTAAAATACGTTTAATAATTATTTTATATAATTCAATATTACATTAATTAATAAATCTAAGGAACAAATTATGTGCAATAACTATAATAAGAGAGTATATTTTTAAAACAATTTTTATAATTTATAACCTAAACTTTTTATTTTTTTATCAATATTTTGGAAAGGTGTATACGAAGGTATTATTAGTTTTAAGTTATAGTTAATTATAGTTATAGCTTTTTAGAGTGCAATATAGTTTTATATAACTTTTAATTATAGATTTAAGTATTTTGAAAGAGAGTTTTATATAACCTTTTGGTTATAATAAGACATTATGATATGAATTTCTTACAATTTTAATATAGTATTAGAAAATATGTTGGTATAAATTTATAAATGAAATTAGGGAACATTTGATTTAACTAGATTAATTAATTCATTATATTCAAGTATATATTCAAGTGTTTTAAGTTTGACGTTGTTACGTAACAAAATTTTATATATTTTTTTTTAGTCTTTTAGCATAAATTCTTGATATTTAAATTAGGTTATATAAAGAGTTTAAAACATTAATATATATTGCTGGACAGTATTTTGAGACACTACGTAACACGAGGTAGATTTTTTTGTTGGTGGTTAGATTCCAAACCACGTTGCTTTTATATAGACGATTCTGTGACATCTTGTTCTAACGTATGTAAGTAGGCTCTCAAAAGGATAATTTGCAGGCTTTAAACTTATATAATTCCTCGATTCTAGGACTATGCACTGATAGTATAAGGCGTTATCTCATGCAGGAAGGCATGGCATCGAGAGATTTTAAGTCGCCGGAATTTTGGAGGATGAATAATAAATATCCTCTCAAGAAACAATTTCACACAAACTTTTATTTATTAGTTTACTGTCTTTAATATATTTTAATAAAAATTCCACATGGAAAAATTATGTAATTATGCACACTATTTTATTTTTAACTTTACTTTAACTTTAGGGGCACGTCTTATATTGACCACTTTTAGCTAAGGAATGTCATTAACTTTCTAGAAAAATGCGTAACTAAGTAAAATGCGTTATTAAAGAATTAAATAACTGCGTAATTACTTCCAATGAGAAATTAATAATTTTAAGTGTGCAATTACATTACTATCTGCTAAAAGAATACAGAATAATTCTCGACAAAAGCTTTTAAATTGAGATGGATTTGATTTGCATTATATATGTATGTAAATACAACTATACAAATAAATTGTAATGTGAGAGACAGTTGTTACGAAAAATAATTATCTAGCATGCTAGAAATTTAGGTAATTGTGTGGGAATGAATCTTATGTATAGATAATATGTTAGAATAAAATATTTACCATTAAAAAAAAAACAAAATTACAAGAAATGATACAATTGTTGTTAATAAATAAAAAAATCGTAACAGACTGGAAGTTTAAGTTGAAAACGGACCACAAACCTCTCATAGCAATTTTTAGAAAAAAGAGTGGTATAAGTCCTCATCAAGCCAATAACCTTCAGAGATAGACACCCAAACTATTAGCATACGATTTCGAAACCATTTTAAAACCAGTTTGGTTACGCCGATGTGTTATCACGGCTTATAAGTAAGCAAAACACTGATTCAGACGAATTTGTCATTGCTCACAAAAATTCAAGTTATACACATGATGATAAAAGAGAAATCAGAAAAGGACCAGACTTTACGCTCAATGATAGAATATTACCAAAACGGATGGCCAAGCAACAGTGATATTAATCCAGAATTTCGATCGTATTTTCCAAGAAGCAATTAGTGTCATCGATGTGTGTATCATGGTAGGAGAACGGTTAGTTGTTCCCTAAGTTTATTGCAAACGTCTACTAAAAGATATTCACAAGGGACATCCAGGAATTGAACGAACAAAATTTATTACCCGCAGCTATGTGTTTTAGCCTGGGATTGATCACGATATAAACAGTGTGGCTAATGTGCCTCAGCAGCAGAAATACCAACAAAAACTGTTCTTAGTCACTGGCTTTCACCTGAAAACACATGGAAGCACATTCATATAGATTACTCTGGCCCAATCGAAGTTTGTGATCAATGCTTTTTCCAAATGGCCTGAAATATTTCCAACTAAATCTATAACCGCCCAGCAGACAATAGACATTTTGAATGAAATATTCCCCAGATTCACTTCAACCTGAGGTATTCAACAACTTTTTTCCAGTCCATATTACCCGATGTCAAATGGACAAGCTGAGAGATCCGTGGACATATTCAAAAGAGCGTTAAAAAAAACTAATGAGAAGGGTACAACATCAAGTCTCCGTAAGCTAGGCATTGGACTGGACTACATCCCAGAAGTTATAACATCGGATAAACAATCAACTGTGGAAAACAGTGAATTCATGCAGATCAGCCGGATAGGTTTAGTCCTTCCAGGAACTAACTAAGAAAGATTTTGGCAGCACTTATAGATAATAAGCAATATGGTAACTTTAGTTATAAATATGAACTGAATAGAAGAGAGAATAAAAGGAGACAGAGCTCAAGTATAAAACCCCGGAAATTGTATTGTACATGAATTTATTATAAATACAAATAAAACGAGATAAGAAGGTATAGTCGGTCAAGACCGACCATATGATACCCTACACCATTGGCTATGTGTA
>MINK01188126.1:0-17118 GCA_001735545.1 Phormia regina
AAACCACACAAACATACATATAATAATGAATATTTTAAAAGTTCAACATAGCATCGTTTAACAGCCGTAACGACAATGCTATCAACTATAAAAAAAGAAAAACATCATAAAACATTTTTTAATATTAACATATGCAAACACGAGTATCCTTTTCTTTACAGTTTTTTTTTTTATGACCATCACTCTTCATATTAACTACATATGTATGTATAAAATATAAAATTATATGTATGTATGCAGATTTATAATGAAATTTTTATCAAGTAACTAAAAAATGTTTTATATATTTTTCTTCAAATTTAAATGTAACAAAAATTTATGCACAGTATAAAATTTTATTAATAATAAAATTTTAAGAATAGGGTTAACTGAAAAAAAGAATTATTTAAAAAAATAATAGTTATGGTATGGATTAAAATTTCCATAAATGTAGATCAAAAATTTATGATCTTTATGACTATATACACAATCATTAGCTGCTCTTAATGGAAACAAGAGACCTTACTTAATCAGCGAATTATTTTTTATACCCCTAGCAAAAAGATAATTTTTCTCATTCTATGTAGAAAAAATAATTTTCTGGGACCTTCTAAGGATCCACTTCAGTCTAGAATTATGTAGCTTGGTAAATGAGTTTTCCAGGAACTAAAGACTGATATTTATTTTATAAAAAACATTGTGTTGTCATTGAAAAGAAGTACTTAGTGGTGCAAACCCTTGTTCCTTGCTTTCGAAGTACTTCTCTTAAAAATACGTTTATAAAAATTTTTAACAAAAATTCCGTTTNNAATTATTTAAAACAATTAAATTATATTAAAATAATAATTGATAAGATTGTTAGATTCATTATTAATTAAGAGTAATTTTTGTTTTAGTGTAGTAAATAACTCTCTTTGTCACGCTTCAGGGAGTGATAGTAATTGAGAGACAGATAAAGAACCACAGAGAGTATAGGCTTTATAAAGGAGAATGCAATGGGGGGTTTTCAAGTACTTTTGCACCTTCATTTCCTTAATGAAATGAAGGTATGATAAGGTAGTTTTTTATTTATTTATTAGGTACGATAAGGTAGTTTTTTTGTTGTTATTTATTAGGTATTTTTATTATTAAAAAAGTGTTAACAACTTGTTAGAAAAAAAATCGCTTAATTACAACTTAAAATAACCCCGTATATAAGTTTTAAATATTTTTTTAAGTAAATTTATCTTAAAAAATACTTCAAAAAGTTTTAAAGGCACTAAAATTTAATTTCGAATTTTTCGAATTTTATTTCAAAATTCTTAAAATAATTAAAAAATTTTAATTTTTGTTAGAAAATTAATATTAAAATAATTTTTAAGCTTAAAATTATATTTTTTGATCGCAAAATTAATGTTTAAAATTTTTTAACTTAATTTCGAAATTTTCAAAATAAATTTCGAAATTTTCGCAAATGTGTAAAACCATAGGAAATTCATATCTTTTTTTATGAAATTAAGTTTCAAATTTAAAATTATCCGTTTTCAATCATTTAAATCAATTTAGAATTTTAAGTTCGAATTTTTGAAAACGATGAAAATCATACAGAACATCTAAATTTGTTATCAAATGATATCTAATAAGGGTAATTAAATTTTTTTGGGACTTAAATTTGATTTCCAAATTTTAAAACTTAAATTCGAAATTTCGAAAATGCCCAACATCAAAGAAAATTTCTAAGTGTATTATTAAAATAAGTTTAAAATGTAAAATTTAAAATTTTATGATTATCAAGCTTATTTAACAATTTTCGAACTTATTTAAAAATTTTCGAACTTAATTTCGAATTTTTTCGAACTTAATTTTCGAAAATGCCCCTTATTCGAAACTGAAAAATATGTAACAAATTATATTAAAAACATAAAATTAGCTTTCTTGGAATATAAAATCAATTTAAATATATTTGAGCTTAAGTTCGAATTTTCGCATATGACTAAAATCATTTATAAATTAAAAATTTGCTTTGAAATCATGTTTATTATGTTAAATAAATATTTTTAAGACATTCAAATTAATTTTTAAATTTTTCGAACTTAAGTTCGAATTTTCGAAAATTGTTTAACAGATTAAAATTTTCTAATTTTCCTAAGAAATTATGTTTTTAATATAAAATAAACATTTTTAAGCATTTTAATATAATTTTACATATTTCGAACTTAAGTTCGAATTTTCGAAATTATTTTAACATATTAAAATTTTAAAATTTTGCTAAAAAAATATGTTTTAAATGTGAAATATGCATTTTTAAGCCTTTGAAACAAATTTCAAAATTTTCGAACATAAGTTCGAATTTTCGCAAAAAGTCTAAAAGCAGTTAGAAATTAAAAATTTGTTATAATAACATGTTTTTATGTTAAATAAATATTTTTAAGGCATTAATATTAATTTTAAATTTTTCGAACTTAAGTTCGAATTTTCAAAAATTCTTTAAATTATTAAAATTTTCTAATTTTGCTAAGAAATTATTTTTTAAATATAAAATAAACATTTTTAAGCTTTTTAAATGAATATCGAATTTTTCGAACATGAATTCGAAATTAAGAAAATATTTAAAATCATTTAAAAATACTATATTTCTTGTAAATTCATGATTATAACGCGATAATAAGTATTTCTAGGCTATTAAAACAAAATTAAAATTTTTCATACTTCGAACTTCGAATTTTCGAAAATTCTTTAAATTATTAAAATTTTCTAATTTTGTTAAGAAATTATGTTTTAATTGTAAAATAAAAATTTTTAAACTTTTTAAATTAATTTCGAAATTGAAATTTTTTTGAATTCGAAATTGAAATTTTAAAATTTTGCTTAGAAATTATGTTTTATATTAATTTCGAATTTTTGGAATTTATTCAAAAATTTTTGGAATTTCTAAAATGTTTAGAATTTATTTAAAATTTTAAATGAAATTTAAAGAAAATTAATACAAAAAAGTGGGTAATACTATAAATCATTGTATTCTTTTTCTTAAAATTTAAATTTTAAACTATTTTTGTTTGTTTAAAAACGCTTCATTTGCCTTACTGTCTGTTTTTTGTTTTTGTTATAGAGTTGAAGGCTTTTTTTTTTTTTTGTTGTTAAAATGCACAATTTGTGATAAGGGGTGTAACACTTTATCAGTGTACGTTTGTTACTCAAAGCTAACGGTTTCGACATATTTTTTGTGTGTATACAATGGAAAACTAAAGTGCAAAAATATATAAAAAATAAATTATAAAATTATTTTAAAAATAAGAAAATTAAATTTAAAAAAATAAATAAATATATATTAATGATTAATAAATGGAAAAATAAAATTAAAACTGTGTAAAGTGTTTAATGAATGTGTTATTTTAATATCCTTTTATTTGATGTGTTTTTCTCCCTTTATGTCTTTATTTTAGCAACAACACGCAAACCTTTTTAAATAATAAAAAAAAATGTGTTAATTACTGTGAAAATAACATTTTCTTACTAAAAAAATAACCATTAAATTTCCCTTTTTATTTTTTGTTAAATTTTATTTCGGATCTATAAAAAAAAGCAACAGTTTGTTATTTGTTAAGTATTTTTGCTTAAATAACAGCTGTTAAAAAGTAAAAAAGAAAAAAACTCTCTCTCTCTCCCCTACAAAGCAAACAACCCAATTTTGAGAAAAGAAAAAAAAACTGTAATAACTTCCTTTTTAATAACTTCCTCTTATACTCTTTGTCTAAAAGAGTAAAAGAAATAGTACACACACATATATATATATATACATACACGTTTACATTTACACCCACAATTGTTTTTGATTTAAACAACAAGAACAATAATAATATAAATATAAAAAATGGTGGCTGCTGCTAGTGGTTTTAAACAACAATTGCGTACAAATCGCTGTTATGTGTCCTTAGCCTGTTCGATTGGTTCAATAAGTTTGGCCCTGGGCAGTCTATTTCAAATACCCAATACTACGGATCGTATTTCCATGCAACGTGGTTTATTTTTAACTTCTTTGGGTTTTATTTATTTCATTTCATTAACGGATTTTTGCAATAAATATTTATTGGAAACAAAACATGGCATTAAATTTCGTAAGAAATATCGTTTAATGATGTCAGATGTTATGGATATGACTAATAAGTAAGTAAAAAAATTATTTACAATTTAACTTAAAATAGTCCTTAAAGTTATGCTAAACGTATGAGTAATATTTTTTAAAAGAAATTAGAAACAAATTATTACTCATACGTTTTGGAGGTAAAAGAAAAAAATTAAATTAAAATCTATTAGAAAATTATAAAAAAAAAATTATTTATTATAAATTTAATTTATAAAGAGTTTAAGTATTTTCTAAAAAAAAAAAAAAATTTATAAAATATAACACAATCCCACAATTCCCAAAAATGTTTTTGTAAAAAATTTAATAGAAATTAACTAAAATTTTGCAATTTCCTAAAAATAATTAAAATATTTAAGCAAAAATTTTATTATTTGCTTTTTTCTTAATTCCCAACTTAAATACAAAAATCCCCTAGAAAAATTTAATAATAAAAATATTTTATTTTAATGAAATATTTAAAAATTTTGATCAAGAAATACACGTCTTTAAGTTATTACTAAAAATCCCTGGAATTCCCAAAATAAAAAGTATAGGATTTTCTAAAAAATATCATAATCCCATAATTCCCAAAAATTTAAAAGCTTTTAAAGATAAATAAAATTTTTAATAAATATTGTTATTTTCATAAAATTAAATTTATTAACAAAATATTAAGAGAATTATAGAAAAAATTATTTATAAATAAAAATTATTTTCTAAAAAAAAATTATAAAATATATCACAATCCCAGAATTCCCAAAAATGTTTCTTCCAAAAAAAAAAAAAAATATTAGAAATTAACTAAAATTTTGCAATTTCCTTAAAATAAATAAAATATTTAAGAAAAGTTTTATTATTTTATTTTATTATTTGCTTTTTTTCTTAATTCCCAAATTTAATACAAGAATCTCCTAGAAAAATTTAAATTTTTGTTTGCATATTTTTAATAAAAATATATTTATTTTAATGAAATAATTACAAAATTTGATCAAGAAATATGTGTCTTTAAAATCCCAGGAATTTCTAAAAATCCACTGGAATTCCCAAAATAAAAAATAAAGGAATTTCTAAAAATCCCCTAGATTTTAAAAATAATGGATTTTTTAAAAAAATATCGCAATCTCAGAATTCACAAAAATTTAAAAGCTTAAATAAAGTATTTTATCAAATATTGTTATTTTCATAAAAAATTAAATTCTCAAATTTTAATAAAAAAAATTTTAAGTTCCCCGGAATTCCCAAAAATTTATTAAAATTTCCCTAGATTTGCCAAAATTAAAATAAATTTTTCTTAAAAAAAATTTTACAGAAATTAGCTTTAATCAAAATAAATTTTTTAAATTTTAAAATTTAGAATTCCCAAAAATGTATTAAAAATTCCCTAGAATTACCAAAATTGAAATAAATTTTTTCTAAAAAAATTACAAAAATCAGATTAAATCGAAATAAATTTAAAAAAAATCAAATTTAAAACAAGAACTCTTTAAAAAATACCCCAATTTTTAAAAAATCTAAACAAATGACATTTTTTCATTTTCACCACCATAGGTTGTTGGGGTATTATGTGTTTGTGCAAATATTGTAACGTATAGAGAAAAATTTTCCTACACCCACCTTAAAGTATACCGTTCGGCTCAGAATCACTTTTTGAGCTGATTTAACTATGTCCGTCCGTCTGGTTGGCTGGTTGGCTGTCCATGTAAAGCTTGTGCGCAAAGTACATGTCGCAATTTTAGAGATAATTTGATGAAACTTGGCACAAGGACTAAGTCTCTTGACTTTGGTCATGATCGGCCTATTTTTTCACCTAGCCCCCATACAATGTTCTCCCGGAATAGAGTTGTAACACTCAAAAATATGTTAAAAATTTAAATATTTTAATGAAGTTTAACATTCATTAAAATATTCATCAAGATCGGTTCATAATTGACCATAGCTCCCACATAAACCCTCTTTCGAAAATCACTTTAATCCCATAAAAATGTTAATGTTAATTTAATATTCGGCACATATAACGTTTATATAAGTATAAGTGACCATGCTAAATTTCATAAAGATCAGTCCATAATTGACCATAGCTCCCATATAAGACCCAATTTGGGAATCAACAAAAAGTGCATAAATACATGTGAATCTTAGTATCGACGTAATATTCTGTTTTTATTTTCCACTTAATACAAGTATAGGTCCATAATTGGCTCCTTCCCGAATTTTGGTACACATAGGCAATGGTGTAGAGTATCATATAGTCGGTCGGTCGGACCGACTATACCTTCTTTCGTTTTATTTTCTTTTGGCAACAACAAAATATATTTGATTACATGTATTTTGNNGTGTAGGGTATCATATGGTCGGTCTTGACCGACTATACCTTCTTCTCTCTTTTTTTTTAATTTGATATTTTACATTTCTTAATAAAAATTATGAAAATTTTATCAATTTAATCCCAATTTTAAAATTTTTAAGATCCCCTGAATTCCAAAAAATGAAAATAGAAAATGTCTTTTTTTTCTTTTATGATTAAATTAAATAAAAAATAGTCAATCATATTTTAGACTTTCCTTTTAATTAAAATCTTTTATATAATTTATTTAAATATTTAAAAGAAATAATAATTCTGAATATTTATTTTTATTTCCCTTATTTTCTTTTTTAATTTTATTTTTTATTTGTTTTCATTATTTATTTTATTTAATTTTGTAGATTTCAAAAAAATCCTGTAAATTTAATATATTTAACCAAAAATTTAAACATTTTAAGTTCCCCAGAATTACCAAAAACTAAAATAAAAATCATCTCTGTTTTTTTTTTTTTTATTAAATTAAATAAAAAAAAACACTTAATGATATTTTAGAACTTCCTTTTAATTAAAATCTTTTATAAAATTTATTTAAATATTTAAAAGAAATAATAATTCTAAATATTTAGGGCCTCATTTTGTAAAACACTTCCTCCCAGTTTGCAAATTTTTTCATTTAAATTGTTATTGTTTTTCAAAAATTTGTATGGTAATTTTTTCAAAGTGATATAAAGGGATTTAGGATATAATGGTGTTAATTTTATTTTTAATTTAATTTCCCTTAATTTTTTTTAAATTTTGTTTTTTATTTGTTTTAATTTATTTATTTCATTACTTTAATTATTTATTATTATTTTTATTTAAATTTATGTCATTTTGTCTTTAAAATAAAATAACGTTTGCGGTCATTTAAGCATGACTGTGACCAATAGCTACGTATTTTTTGATCGTATGATAGATAAGAGTTTGAAATTTTCACCTTAACACATTAGACCTAATAAATATTTAGTGGACTTTTCAAATTGTTTTACAATTAGTGTAGATATTATTTATTTCGAACTTGAAAACAATTTAGAAGCAAAATAATTTAATTATTAATAAATAAAATATTTGAGCAATTGAAAAAAAAAATGAATAAACAAATGCATTTACAAGTGCTCTTAATGATAAGTGTATATCTAATGACGTAGTTAAGAGTAAATTAGAAACAAGAAAAACAAATGGCAAAAAAATAATAAATAATAATAATAAAACTGTAAACAAAAGATCTCTTTGTAAAGATGAAAAATACTTAATGCATTACTGCATTTCAAAAGAGATTAAGCTATTAAAAGAGAACAAGAGAGGGGGAGTAAAGAAAATATGAAAAAAAAAAACATAAATTATGTAAACAAAACAACATAAAATTATAAGGAAAAACATAACGGTTATGTTATAAAAATGTAAACAAATAACATTTATAATAAAAAAATGGTAAACAAAAAGACAAAGTGAGAAAAAAAGAGACAGAGAAAATATTAAAAGAGAAAACTGATTTATCTTAATAATTTAAGTGTAACTAATGTTGTTTTCTAGAAATTTTTAAATTACTAAATTTATTTAAAAAATTTTCAATATATTTTCTCTTTAATTATTTAAGACCTTTTACAATTATTACTATTGGTATCATTTTTTGATTGTTATCTATAATAGTTTTTATGATGACTCAAATTATTAAATATTTTCATATTAGTCAATAGACAAAAACAACACCTATTGAGCCTAACTATATTTTAACCTTAAATCTTATATATTTTTGTAATTTATTTTATCTATTAAATAGTATTGATTTTTTTGCTAGCTGTGTTCTATATTACAAACACAAAAGGTTGCACCCACATTTTTATTTATTTAAGTTTTTTTGTGTTTTAATTTGTTTAAGCTAATGAATGAAGTTTTTTTTTAGAGAGAAAAAAAATTTATATAAATAACGTTTAGGTTTTGGTATTTATGTATTTATCAAATAAATTAATAGTTTATCTTTGATCAAATGTCCTCATAGCATGACTTATGGCGTGACAAACAGCGTCAAGGTCATTATTTTAGAATAAAAAATAAAAATTAATAAAAACAAAAATAAATGGACAAAATGCATTAGATGTCGCACAAAGATTAAGGGAAAAAGAGAAAAATATAATTTAAATTTTAATAATTTATTTTTATATTTAAAAAATTTTTAATAAATTTGTCTTAAGGGATTATTTTTTGGAAATGTAAAAAACGTTTAATTTTCTTTCAGAAAAAATAAAGTTTTAAAGATTTTTTTTTGTTAGAAAATATAAAATTTTAAAGATTTGTTTTTACCTTGAAAAGAAAATATTTTTTATTTAGTTTTTGGGAATTCTGGGGAAATTAAACATTTTCAATTTTCTGCTTAATTTATGAGACATAAATTATGTTTATTAAGAAAACTACAAAAAAAAAAAAATATTAAATTTTGTTAAAGAAAATTTTTTTCCCCTTTTAAGGAATTCTGGGATTATTATAATTTTATTATTTTTATAATTTTAAGATATTTTTGTTAGAATTATATAATTTAAAGGATTTTATTAAAAAAAAAAATAATAATAATAAAACAAAAAAAATATTAAATTTTGTTAAAGAAATTGTTTTCCCCTTTTAAGGAATTCTGGGATTATTATAATTTCATTATTTTTATAATTTTTAAATATTTTTGTTAGAATTGTATAATTTAAAGGATTTTATTAATAAAAAAATAATAATAATAATAAGAAAAATATTTAAATTTTAGGAATTTCTGATTTGGGATATTTTAAACAATTTTAATAAATTTTGAAGGAAAAGATTAATTTTCTTTAAAAAAAACTTGCCATTTGAATAAAACGTTTTTCATAAATTATTTATTTATTTATTTATTTATTTTTTTTTTTTTTGGGAATTCTGGGGAACTTAAACAATTAAGTTTTTCTGTTAAATTCAAGAAATTCAACTAAATTGAGAAATTCAAACACAAATCTAAAAAAAAAAAAAAATCCTTGTAGGGTATTTGTGTTCTTCATTTTAGGAGTTTCGGGATTTAGGGACTGTTTTTTAGCTAATTTGTTAAATTTGAAAAATCAATTTTAAGTTTATCTAACTTTCTTAAATTTAAGAAATCCAACTAAATTGAGGAATTCAAACACAAATCTAAAAAAAAATCCTTGTAGGGTATTTCTGTTCTTCATTATAGGAGTTCCGGGATTTTGGGACTGTTTTTTAACTAATTTGTTAAATTTTAAAAATCAATTTTCAATTTATCTAACTTTGTTAAATTTTTGAAAAGTGGGTATTTTTGTAAAGTTTTGGGAATTCTGGGGAAATGAAAAAAAGTTTTTTCGTTGAAATTACAAAATTTAAATGATTATCTTTAAATATTTAAAATTATATTTAAAAAATATATAAATTTTGTAAAATTTCTTTAACAATTCCCAAATGAAATAAAAAAAAATCCCCTTTAATTCATTTGGGAATTTTAAAAGTTTGTGTTTTTCTAAAAGATTTGTAGTTAATTATGTATTTTTCTTCAAGTATTACAATATTTTAATAGGATTTGTGTATAATTTTTTCAAAGGAGATTTTTTTTATATCGTTTTGGGAATATTTAAAAAGATATAAAATAAATCCTTTGAAAAATGGGAATGTTTGTACAATTTTTAGGAATTCTGAATTTAAATAAATTAAATTCAATAAAAAATTTAAATTTTATAAAATTTCTTTCAGGGGATTTTTTGATTTCATTTAGGAATTCTTTAAACTTGACATTTTTCTAGGGAAATTTAAATATTTTTACTTTAAATATAAAAATTGTTTGTTGAATTTATGAATACTTTTCTCCAAGGGGATTTTTGTTATTAATTGTGGGAATTCCTGGATTTTGATTTTTTTTGTTGCAAATTTGTTAAAATTTAAAAATAAATTTTAAATTTTTCTAATATAAATTATATTTTTAAGAAATTTTTGAATCAGAAGATTTTTGTAAAATTTGGAGGAATTTTGGGGAATTGCAAAAAAATTTTGGGAATTTTAGGTAATTGAAATAATAACTTTTTTTCTGTTAAATAAATATTTTTTTATATATTTTTTCTATTTGTGAGATTTTCTTTAATGGGAATTATTAAAGTCCTTTAATTAAAATTTCAATTTTTCAAACAATATGGCATCTTCATTTATAAAACTTGTCTTCTGTTTTCTTTTTATTTTTTCATTTGTTATTTGTAATCAAAAATTAATTAAATTCTCAACAAAATTTTTAAATTTAATTTTTTAATTGGAAATTACAATCGAACAAAGAAGCAAACATTGTTTTGCTACAAAATCTGTTATAACAGTTATGTCCACTAAATCTCCTGTTTACCCATTGTACGCTATTGAAACTGAGCCTCCCTTATGTCAACATCGTAAAATACCCCAACATATACAAACTATTTATTGTCAAGAGAAACCTATACGTTTGGAAGAAAGAACTCATCTCAAGAAAATTGGTGAAACCTTTTCCCCTTTAACGGAAAATTTGTGGAAAAGTGATTTACACAAAGAATATTTTTACAAAAACAAAAAAGATCTAGAGGCCTCAATATTTGCCTTGGAAACTAGTAAAGATTTTAAAACTTTGAAAGTCTCGGAAAAATTTCCCCAAAAATCCTTAAATTTAATGGATAAATTTCGTCAAAGTTATAGAAATTCTAAAAAATTTTGGTTAAAAACAAAAGCTTTAGAAGCTGAACAATCATTGACTTGGATTATGAAGCCTTTAAAGAAAATAAAAATGTCTGATATGGAATTGGCGAAAAAGCTTAAAGAAAAAGTTTTAAAAGAGGAATCATACAAATGCTTTAAGTCTAAGGGAATAAAAAGCTCTAGGGCTAAAGGAATACAAAGACAACAAGCAAAACCATTTTTAGAAAAATGTAAATTAGAAACTGCAGAGTTTTTATTTAAGGCTAAAGGTCAAAACGATTCAAAAAGCTCTTTTTTAAACAAATTAGAACTGCAAGAAAACAAACCTAAATTCAAAAGCTTTGTAAGCAAGTCATCAACCCAAGATAACGAAGACATTAAAGAACCTCAAAAGCAATTTTCTTGTGATTCCATAAACTCTAAAGAAAAAATTATTAAAAGCTCCTTAACCAAGCCCAAAAATAAAATAGAAAATTATTTAAATAAAATAAAAAGCTCAGCAGGATCTAAAAGCTTTTTTGATGAAACGAAAAATAAATATAAAAAACAAAGAAATTTGATAAAAGCTGTAAACCTTAAAAGCTCTTCTAAAAGCTCACAAGCATATAAAAACAAGGTTAAACCCAAAGACAAGTATTTAAAGCAACTAAAAATAGCAGAAAAAACAAAAAGCTCTTCAGGCTCTGAATGTTTAGGGGACTTTAAGAGTTCAGACAAGTCCAAAGGTTGTATAACCTATAAGAAAATAAAGACTAGAGATAAAAATTCTTTAAAACAAAAAGAAAATAATAAAAGTTCTTCTACTAGCAATAAAAGTTCTCAAGAATTAAAAAGTTCTTTTGGCCACAAGAAAATGAACGCAATAAAATTAAAAAGCAATGATAAACAAATCCGAAATAGAAATCAAAGTTTACCAGATAAAAGTTCTCTTTTACAAATGAAAACTAAAGAATTAGATAAAATTATTTTAAAAAATGACAATAAAGCTAAAAGCTTACAAATTAGTAATAAAAATTCACTTGAAAGCAAAAGTTCAGAAGAATCTAAAAGCTCTTTGATAAATATAAAAGGCAAAGAGGGAAATAAAAAACATATTGAAAATGCTAACAATGCTAAAAGCTATAAGAATATAAATCAAAGCTCAAAAGAGTCTAAAAGCTCAGAAAAAACAATCTTGCTTACAAGAAGTAAAGAAATGTTGGAAAAATGTTTAAAAAGCGATGACAATGCTAAAAGTTTTAAGAACAAAAATCAAAGCTTACAACATACCAAAAGCTTAGAAGGTTCAAAAAGCTGTCTTCTCAACACAAACATCAAAGAAAGTAATAAAAAGATATTGGAAAGCGGTTTAAATAAGATTAAAGACTCTAAAAAATGTAAAAGCTCTCAGGGATCTAAAAGCTCTATGAACAGTATGACTATAATTGATATTAAAAGTTTAGAAGAAACAAAAAGATGCCAAGGTGGTGAAGAATTAACATTAGAGCAAAAAAATAAAGTTAAAAGTAATTTGACTCCAAAAAACAAACCAAATCAAGAAAGCTCTTTACAAATAAGAAGAAGCTTTTTGCAACAGCAGAAAAATGATTCTCAACTAGAAAATATTTTAGTAGATAGTAAACACCATGAGCTAAAGGAATTAAAGGATAATAAATTTTTAGAGGAATCCTTAAACCAAAATGAAAATCATCTAGAGCTTAAGAGCTTTAGTGAAGCTAAATTACATCTGAGGGAATATTTACAAAATAATAAATTTGATAAAGAAACAAAAATTACTTTAAGTAAAGAAAAATTTAAACAAAAATCTGATTTAAAACCAAAAAGCTCTTGCACTAAACTGAAAGCTAAAGAAACAAAATATGAAGGAACGAAAAGCTTATTAGCTGGAGAATGTGAAATTGCAAATAAAAAATCTTTAAGTAAGACTTTAAGCAGAGAAAAAAGCTTAAATGGAACAGATCCTACAATAAAGCCCAGTAGTAGGAAAAAAACTCTAAATTTTAAAAATCCCCTGCCACAAACCAACTCAGTTTTAATACATTATATTAGAAATATAACCAATACTAAAGCTTTTAAAAGCTCACAAAATCAGAAACAGAAAGAAGTCTTAGAAAATAAAGAAGATTTAAAAAATTCAAAGAATTCGGGAACAATTTCCAAAAAATTGGATAATAAATCAAATGAAAGCTTTGTAGCTAAGACTCAAACTAAAGAGAGGAAAAAAGAGAAACATTTTAAAAAATCTTTAGCTAAAGTCAATAAAAGAAAATCTCTAACAAAAAGCAATTCATCGTTACATGGCAAACTATCCTTAGTGCAACCCATTGTGCAAAAATATCCCAAGTATATGAGACCCCAATATTATACAGAGGATATTTATAAGGATCCTAATAAAATTCTGGAGGGAAAATCGCAATTTATTTCTTCAAAGTGTTTAAGAAAAAATCCTAAATTTAATTTAACAAATGATTTCATATGTCAGGATTCAAAAGCTTTTAATGATTCTAGTTTAAGTAAATTATATAAAACTAAAGATTTAGCAAATGAGCAAAAAGTTTGTACCAGTTCCTGCTATTCCAAAACCCTAGAAGTCTTAACAAATCTGGGAAAACCTAAGCAAAAACCTAAAATATTGTTTGAAAAATTACATTTGGAATTTGCTAAGGATCCCTTGAAAGTATTAGAAAATGTGGGTATTCAAGTGCTAAAAACTAAACAATTGAAGGCAATCTCTATGCAGAATAAGAAAAAGCTTTGAGAGAGGGAGTAAATAAATTTTTTATAAATTTAAAAATTATTTTATTGACATGAAAATAAAATTTATTGGGAGATTTTTTAAGCTAAAAGAAATAAAATTATGTTGTTTCAACTTTTAACTTTAAGAAAGCTTTTAAAAATATTGAAGTCTTTAAAAAGCTTTTAATATTGTAAGGTACTTTAAAAGCCTGAAAATAAAATTTATTGGGAGATTTTCTAAGCAAAAAGAGATAAAATTATGTAGTTTCAACTTTTAGCTTTAAGAAAGCTTTTAAACAAATTTAAGTCTTTAAAAAGCTTTTCATATTGTTAAGTATTTTATAAGGCTTTTTAGATATTTTATGCATATTTTTTTGTTCTTTTTCAAATCTTTTGGTCTTTAAAAAACTTATTATTTTAAGAAAGCTTTATGCTTATATAGCTTTTATAAAGCTTTAAGCTTTGAATCAATAGATAAAATCTTTACTAAGTTTTTATTCTTTTTAAAAAATTAATTTAAAATTTTATGTTTTAATACAAATTTTTAAATTTAAAAGAAAACGAAAGCTCTTTTCTCTCCCATTCTTTGATAATAAAAAGCTCTTTAAAACTCATACATCTTTCAAGGCTTTTGAATTAAAGTTGTAGAACATTTTTCTCCTTATTCTTATTATGGGGCTATCAATCCTCAAATTAAACTTCTTACTTCAAATGAATTCCACTTTGATTATCGTATATTAATGAAAAGCTTTCTCATTTTTCTGCTTCTTTTCTACTTCATTTCTTCACCAATTTTCCCTCCTTTATGCTTACCACATAATTTAAGGTCTCCTCTCTAGGTTTACGTTGTAAAAATGGTAAACGACTTGATTTCGGCGGATAAGCAGCATCCATTAAACTACGTTTTTTCTTAATCTCTTCAATGTGAGAAGGTTTTGTTTCAGCAGAATTTTTTACAAGCTGCTCTTTAGTTTCCTTGGACTGGAGGTTAGATGAAGGCATTTTAGTTTCGTTGAATGTTAAAAGAAATTTTTAATTTAAAGAAACGAACAATTTTGGAAAATTTTTTTAAAGAAATTAAAACCCAAAAATGTTTTTTTTTTACAAAAAATTTTATAACTAAAAAATTTAAAACGAGAGTATAAAATTTCTCAGAGTTGCATATATCATTAAGGGTTTCCAAAAGCCATAATATTTTAAATATTTCTTAAGTATAGTTTAATTCTTAATTTGAAAAATTTAGCTAAAATCGTAAAATCGATTTTAAAAATAAATTTTTAAGACCTTTTCTATGTATTTAAAGGTTTATTTGTATAAGCTTTTGAAAAGCTTTTTCTAAAAGTATCCTTACAAATTTTTTTAAAAATATATATTTTTTTAAGTTTGTTAAAAACAAAAAGTTATTAAGGTTTTTAAAAAATAATTAGTTTCAAACTTTTATTAATGGCTTTTGTCCAAAGAATATTAAAAAAATTATCGCTTAAATGATTTTGAGAAAATTATTATTTTAAATATTTTAATTGAAAGCTTATACTTTTAAATAAATATTTTATTTATTTAAAAGTTACAAAGACTTCTTTAAAATCTTTAAGTCATTTTCTAAAAAAAAAAAAAAATGTCAAAAAAGCTTTCACTAAAGCTTCTTTTAAATCTTCTTTAAAAGCAGTCCCAAGAAGATTCTTTAAAATACACAAAACAATTATTAAAAAGTTTTAATAAGAAGCTTCTTAAAATATTGTTTAAGCCTTTTATGAATATTGTCTCTAATATCTTTATGCCCTACACACAAGCTCATACGAAAAAGCTTTTTAATTTATATTTTTTTATTTATTGAAAAATTGTACTTAAATATATATATATTTTTTTTGCTAAAATGGTTATTAAAAACTTTTAGCAAAAAAGTTTAAAATGAAATTTTCAGAACAAAACTTTAAAGTCTATAAGCGCTTTCCTAAAATTACTTTCGTAAAATATTATTTTTAAATTTTCTTTAAGATATTTCCCAAAAAAATTCTACAAAATATAATACAAAATTTTATTAAAAAGGTCACGATTAATGGGACGATTAATATAATAAAAGTTCGATAAAAATTCGGCACATTTTTAACATTTTTTAATTATTATTTTTATTAAATTTATGTTTATTAAATTTTATTTTATAATTTCTCTTTAATGTCGATGGCGTGACTCCGAATCGAATCCATGCTCATCTATAACGTCTATTGTTTTGTAGTCTACAACGTTAATCACTCAGCCACTAATTGTGCTATTTCTTGCGAGTAGCTAATTGTTTATTATTATACTTAGTTTTTAGGCGGGAGAAGTAAAGATGATGTAAAAGGGCCAACCAGTCAACTTTTCAACGCAACGTAGAATGAAGAAAAGTAGCATGAAACATTTTGAGCACCTAGTCAACAAAAATAAACGTATCATATGTTTTTGAACATTCATTGTGTAAACAACCCTGTTCTTTGGTTATTTTGCAAGAAAAAGAAAGTACAGGGATGTCAAAAAGTCACGTAGCTATGTAAAAATCTAATTTCCATAGATTTCTGCGATACGCTACCTAGAATTTTTTTTGTCAATGTCTACATACACATGTTTGCATAAGACGGGTTGAAACAGCTGATTGCGATACGATGATTTTTTGTTCACTGGTNNTCAGAGTTACCATAAATTCTTCATTTAAAAAGGCCTAAAAAAGCAACTCTGAAGAAAATTAAATAAGCCAAAACAGTTATATATTTAATTGTTTGTGTATGTTTTTATTTTGGTTTATTTATTTCTTTGTTTATTAAGTGGGTTTTCCTTTTTCTTTTGTTAAATATTTCTTATTTGTAAGAAAAAAGGCATTGTTTGGCAACACTGCTAACAACTGTCACAATGTGCGAAAATTCTGTTATCAACAGAATCAGACATCACATCAACGTCAAGTTTCTATAATTTTTGTCATTGCAATACACGTAAAATAAACGATCAGCTGTTTCTTCTATCATCTAATTCACGCTTTACTCTTATCATGTGCCATTTAATATTCCAATTTTGTAATCCAAATTTTGTTCCAATCGAATAAGTTTTATGAGTTCAAATTTACCTCTAAATTGACTCAAAATAATTGTATAGATATAGGCTTTAATCTAATCAACTAAATTTGTGTAGCCAAAATTAAAACATAGATCTTAAAAATTTACCTCAAATTGTAGGTCCGAACTTTGTTATAAATAAAGTCTTATGACATTCGAATATGACTAATCGCATCACCTTACATAGTCCAGTTTTTTAGCTC
>MINK01188128.1:251-25247 GCA_001735545.1 Phormia regina
ATATTTTTGTTTATTTTTTTTTTTTAAGTAAATGATTTTTTTTTTTTTTTTTGTTTTGTTAGATTTTGTTTTGATTTTTTAATTAAAATAAAATAAATTTTAAATAAAATGCGGTTTTTCAGAATTTTGGAACGAATCATTAGCTATCATATGAAGCTAGAGTATCGTTTTATGTGAATTCAATTTATGCGATTTTTTTGGAACGTATCTATCGTATAAAATGAGTCCTGAGTTTATATTCTTGTTGTTCTCTATATTGTACAATAAAGGTACCCAGCAAAAAACGTTGAAGTTCTTCAAAAAGAGAACAAGGGTATTGAATATCCCCAGCAAAAAAAGAACTGAAAAAGCTATGATTTTAACATTGTGTTGTCATTGGAAGGAAAGTACTTAGTGGTGAAAGAGCTGGCAGAAGTGTTCTTTTTTAAACCCATGTTTGTCATGTGGTAAGATGTTTATTCTTTTATACTTCTTTTCATCATTTTAATAGTACATCCCTTAAAACAGTTATACAATTTTTTAGATAAAAACTAAACCTTTTGCTCTAATTAAAAATAATAAAAATGCTTTAAAATTTATAAAATTTATATTTGTTAAACATTTATTACAAATTTTTTCGCCAAAAATTCTTTTATTTTTCACGTTTAAAGTAATTAATTAAGAACTTCCAAAAACGGTTTACAATATGCAGCTTTGTTCCACTTTTGAAATTGTGAAAATGTTCTCTTTTTGAAGAACTTCAACGTTTTTTGCTGGGTCCATTTAGACACCATATCATTTGACAATATCATAGTTACCTCTAAATTCTTTTGTGTCTGTATAAATTCTTTTATTATCATAAAATGTTCCACAAAATTACAAGAAATATCAAGACGATCACTAGATATAGCGTCCAAATCTTGATCAGTCTGTAATATATTTTTATTAAAAATTAAATGAAAATATTTTATATATTTGTGAATACTTATAATATAATCCTCTTAGCTTTTGAATTCACGTCTTAATTGTTTGATCTATGTAAGTACACAGAAAAGTCATCAATTAAAAAAACTTATTCAAATGTTTGCACCTTTCACCAAAATGATTATATTATATTATTAAAAATTTTAAGAAATAAAAAAATATTTCCTATTAATCAATTAATTAAATCAATCAAGTAGATGATTCAATGAATTAAAAATGTGTACAGGAAACAAAATCATACAACAATTTATTTTTTATTATTGGCTTGGGTAAATTTTTTTAAATTTTGATAAAGATTAAAACAATTGAAAAAAAGACTAATATTTTCTATGTTTAAATTAAATGTAGAATTTAAAAAAAATGTTTAAAACCTTTATACTTACACATTAAGAAGACAAGTCTCCAAATTCCTACTTATGAGTAATTTAATTTGGTCAATTATTTTTAATCATTTTACTTTTCCCCACAACACTGAATATATTTGTCTGTCGTTTAAAACGCGTCATTTATTGTTAGGATATAAAAACAAACTGTTTTTTGCAAATGAGTTTTTCTATTAAGTGAAATAAGAATTGTGAAATGTTTATTTAAGAAGTTATGAGCAATAAAGCGAGATTACTTTTCAAAAAAAATCAACGGGTTTCAAATTTTTGAAACTTTGTATTTCGGACCAGAAGAGTCTTTATTCTGAAAGTTGCTATCTGGTACCTTGGAAAAAATAGTTGCAAATGTACTCCCCTAAAACTAAAGATTGATTGAGCTCAATTCCAAATTATTTCTATTCACTTATTTCATTTACAAGAACTGAATAATCTTTTGTCAAAAAAATATAGTTTTGCTATACCTCTAATACATATTGTGGAAGAATATTTCAAAATTTGTTTTTATTGTCGCGAAATTACAACTTTTTTTTGTGTTCTCCCTCTTTTTTATAAAATTTAATTTGAAAAAAATTTCATGAGATTACAAATTATTCTTAAAATGTCAAAATATGCCCTAAAAGCTTGAATATGCACTAAAAATTTCCAAATGCAAAAATATGCCGTTAAGGGTAAAATATACAGAAATATACACTAACAAGTCTATGCCAAAATAAGTTATTTGTTATGAAACGGATACATATATTATCTATGGCTTCATTCAATGTCTAGAAAGAAAACATACAATTGCATATTTTGGTTTCCCTGGTAATAAGTTTGACTATATCTATGGTTCATAAAAATCTTATATTATTTAAAAATATGTCTTATATATATAAAATTACATGTTTGAATAATAAAAAGAGACATGATAATTATTATAATTAATAATCAATAATTAATTAAATTTCCAGCTAATTATTATTCCAGCTCTAAAGATTTTTAAAACTTTAATTTATTTCTGTTTACTTTTATTGGTTTTCTTAGATTTTTATACCCTACACCACCATAGGTGTTTGGGGTATTATGTGTTTGGGCAAATATTGTAACGCAGAGAAAAAATGTTCCTACACCCCCACTCAGAATCACTTTTTGAGTCGATTTAAAGATGTCCGTCCGTCCGTCCGTCAGGTTGGCTGACTGGCTGGCTGTCCATGTAAAGCGCAAAGTACAGGTCGCAATTTTAGAGATAATATGATGAAACTTGGTAAATATGATTTCTTTGGCACAAGGTATTGATTTTAATCATGATCGGCCCATTATTTCTCCTAGCACCCATACAAATGTTCTCCCGGAATGGAGTTTTAACACTCAAACATACCTTAAAAATTGAAATATTTTTGAATGAAATTTAACATAAATAAGTTTTATGTAAGCATAAATCTATGTGTCAATCGGTCCATAATTTACTATAGCACCAATACCAATTTCACTTAATAAAAGTATAGGTCCATAATTAATATCCGGACTTCGGCGTTACAATTTTCAAATGCATATAAATCTTAAATTGCACTCGAAAATTTTTGACAAAAATTCAAAATAATAGAAGCTGAAACGGAAAATTCAATTTAAATAATATTTTTCATTCCGTTTATACAAAACTACTTTTGTAAATTGTTTACAAACTTCGAAAATATGGAATTGAAAAATATAATTAGTCTGAATAACTTCTATGACAAATTTTAAGTTAAATATGTGCAAAAATGATTTTAATTAAAAAAGTTTTTTATGTAAAGCTTTTTATTCCTAAATCCAGCTTTTTTTTACCACGAATGCCCAGCTTTTTGCGAAACTGGCAACCCTATGCTTGATGCAGGAGTTTAATGAAGAAAAAAATTAAAAATTTGTGTTTTATTCTGTTATTGTTCAATGGGACATAAATTTTATCTATATGTTTCATATTGGTTTAAAGATACATATGGTGCCAAAAAAGTAAAAATACAAATTTTTACCCGGCAGATTTCAAAAAGTACCAGAGCCTGTCCAATTTTTTTTTATAATAACGATAACTATTCAACTTTTTTTGTATCGTTTTATTCGGCGATGTTATACCGGTTAGCGGATTTTTCCCCTTTTACCCTTTTTTACCCCTACATTCGAATTTCCAAAAATTCCGTCTTAGTGGAGGGAACCGTACCACGTTAGTCTCTCCAGCTTTAGCCGTGGGATTGATAATAGCAGTCAGTCACGTTACTTTTTTATATTTACGCAAAAACGTTGAAGGTTCTTCAAAAAGAGAACATTTTCAAATTCAAATAGTGGAACATTAGTGCATATTTTATAAAACGTTTTTGGCAAGTTCTTAATAGAATTGTATCTCTTTCCAAAAAACGTGAAATAAAAAGATTTTTAAGGGAAAAAAATTTGGTAATATTTTTAACAAAATATATTTTTATAATTTTTAAAGCATTTTTTTATTATTATTTTACTAATTAGAGAAGAGTAGAGTTTGTTATGAAAAATTGTATGATAAGATTTGTTTTTAAGGGGAATTACTTCAATGAATGAAAAAGAAGTTAATAAAGAAATAAACATCTTACCAATGACAAACTGGGTTAAAAAAGAACTTCTGAGCTCTTTTTCACCACTAAGTCTTTCCTTCAATGACAAAATACAATGTTAAACCTCCCATAGCTTTTTCAGTTCTTTTTGGGCTGGTAGGTAAGGGCGTGTTGCGCTTCACACAGGGTTACGAACTTTTTGTTTAATTATCATAGTTGTTTAATTTTCCTATCAAAATATTAAACAGATATATACACAGAAATAGCAAAAAATATCAAAGATCATACAATAGTTAGTAATAATTCAAATTAAAAACTCATTTGCACCACTCTTAATGATTTATATTAATTAAAAACTGTAAAAATTAAAAAAATAAAATTCCATTCAAAATGAATTAAAACAAATTAATTCTTATTTTAGTTATCCTTTGATATATTTATTAAATTTGAATAAACATCAAACAACACTGTTTTTTGAATTGAAATATATATGGTATAATTTTGTTTTCTGTTATATGGGCAAATAAAAATAAAAAGAATTATATTTAGAGTATGTTCGGGGTAACACACAGAAAATTTTTCCTTGTTCGTGATTCTGATTTTCGTAGAGAAAGAGAAAACGGAGAATGTAGATAGTTCATTATTTATTTTTCCTCTCTATCTCTATAAACTCACTGTTTTTTTTATAGTTTTTTCCGAATTACGGGAGAAAATTGCTGTGTGTGAACAGGGTTAGGATTTTTATTTATGCAATTTTAATTCATTTCAATTATTTACTTGATTGGATTTAATTACTTTATTAAATAGAATATTTTTTTAATTTTTTCATTTTTACAGTTTTTTTATTCAGTAATTGATTATTATTATTTTTGGGTGAGAGGTTTGCAATTTGAACAAGTTTAATTGAATGAATTATTTTTCGATATATTCGATGAACTTTTAATTGTGTGCTGTTAACATTAATATTTTGATTGCCTTTTCCCAAACTTTCCATTCATTAAGTAGATTTTTTTGTACATTTTCATTGAACAGGAAATTTACATAAATACACACATCATACATACATACAATACATGAATACAGTACACATACATAGAGGTCATAGTACATACATACATTACGTACATACAATACATCATAACATACATACCATATCACATTACTCATAGCATACAGTACACATACATTACAGTACATAAATCATACAATCCATACATACATACAGTACGACTACATACATTACATACCATACCAATACGATAGCATACTACAGATACATACATACCATACATACATAAATACATACAATATAGATCTGATGCATGAAGAAGTTTATATTTGCTGCGCCAAGGAGAAATAAAAGAAAGCAAGGGTCGATTTATTCATATTTCGAAAATCATTGAGATTAGAAGCAAAAGTAGAATAAAGATTGAAACGAAAAACTATAAAAAAATATAGTCGAACACATCAAAAGAGTATGGTGTTTATTATCCTAAAGTATTTTAAAAGTAGGTCTTCTAGTAAAATGATAATATGTTGACATTTAAGATGAACTGCAATATTTAACACTTTTAATCCCCAGATTTCAAATTTCAATAAACTATCTCTTAGAATCGAACTTAAGAATTATCTAAATTGCAAATAAATTAATTAATTATAATGTATTATAAATAATTCAAGGTGTTTCGATTAAAATAAATTAATAAATAAAATAAAAGATTTTTAATATGTTTATTATTTTTTTTTTTTTTTCGTTTACAGAATTTCAGTGCAGTAATGGAGGATAATATTAGAATATTTGGATGAATTCAAAGATCTTAAAAGAAGCTAGTAAGTTAAAGAAATAAATTATTTAAGTATTGTTGGATTAGAAAAGTTGAGAACCCCATCCAATTTTGAGGTAACAAGTGACAACATTCAAAAGCTGGCGTTTTGAAACGCGATAATTTCACAAATCACTTAGAATATTGTGCATTAAATTTTTTTGAAAAAACAAAACAACTTTTTTATCCCCACACCAATAGGTGGGGGGGGAATACTTATTACTAATTTGAGGTGGAAGGTTTCATCAAAGCTGATATGATATATATGCATTTGTAAACGCAAAAATTTCCGCAAGATCGGGCAACAATAGTTCGTACGGACCCGTTGTTGATTGCGAACACCCGTTTAAGAATCGTTGTATTTAAGAAGTGGGTTAATATGTATTAAAAAGTAAAAGTTTGAAGAATCTAGTACAATGTCTAAAATGGGGTGTCCGTAGGAGTTTATGATGTAGGATTTCAAATTGGGTTTTATGCTTTGGGCGGTTTATTTCGCGTCACAGTGGGTCGCAACTTTCACCCAACTTTTAATTTATTTATAAAAATAAATAGAAAACATTGTCTAAAAAAATAGAATGTTGAAAAATTATTAGTTATGAGTCAAATGATTACAACTGCATTTAAATTTAAACTTAAAAAAAAATAATTGATTTTTTTCTCGTTACAACTTTTTTCCAACTATCCATCGACTTTGTTATCACTAAATGGTATCTAATGGAACATTTATTGAATCATCCGATTTTTGTACTATTTCTGGACTCTCAATGTATTAATTATTACTTCTCGTGATATGATATAGTATTTTTTATTTACTAGGACATGTTTAGTTTTATCAAAATTGCGAATAATTGAACTTGGTGACATATATATTGTCCCTTGAATACTGCAAGGATAATAAAGCTGTGAAATACATTAATATTTATACAAGATATAATTTGACATAGAAAATAAGTTAAAAAAGTTAAGAATATAGCTGATTTATTAAAACTTAAATTTGAAACAAAATATTTTACTAGTATTATGCTAAAAGATTCATTAAAGTTCATGAATATGACTTAGGGTATGTTTGACATCTTATGTAAAGATAGACCCATAATTACTACATTAAGTCTTTAGATCTGAATAACTTTTCAATAAGATTAATTTTTATAAACAGTATTCCTTACATGTCCGTAATAACTGGTTTAAAAAAATAATTCGGTAATCGAATAATTGTAGACAATTGAAATCGCTTAGTTAACCGATAATTAAAACCTCGAAATAATTAATTTGTAATAAAGCCGAAATTCTGAAACCGCGATTCTTGGACTACCTAGTATTTTATTTTTTGGAAAGATAATAAACAGAATAGTTTAAAGCAAAATATTTTTTAAATTTTATCTGAGAAACCGGGATTGCAAATTTTTCCTAATTTTTCCAACAACTGTAGAATTTCTGCCTTCATTTATCAAAAGAAGGTCTATACTTTTATATATGTTTTAAATTTTTCTTGCAACTATCAAATTTTTGTTCCTCGATTATCGGTTGGAAGATATAGCAAAAAAAGTGAAGAAAATCCCATTCTTTTAACTTTTTTTGTAGAATTACGTGGATTTTCGAAGACTGTAAAGACTTCAATTAGAGCATCAAAAATGCTACTTGGATTGCAAATACTATTAAAAATATTTACATACAAGAATAGTTAAGAAATGAAGAAATATGCCAAAAATTAACAAATCCATTCTTTTTCAAGTGTTTTTTTGCAAATGTCTTATTAAGTTGTTATAAAGTTTCAAAGCACTTTCTTAGTCAAATTTTTATATTGATGATGCATGGGGGATATGTTGGAAAATAAGGTTAGGACTTTAAAGGCATTTCGAGATTTCTAAGATTTGACAGATTTTATGGAGTTGCGGCAAAAGATGGCAGGTTTTTGCTACAATGGGATTTTTAAATACTCGGAAAAATACAACAAAGATGTTTGCAAGGAAATATTTTTACCTCTATAAAGAGAGCATATGGAATGGGTTAGATATTTTGGTTCTTTATTTGAACATCGTGTGTTATTACTTAAATATCTCTGGATGGTGACAAACAATTACAATAGTTTTGTGTACTAAAAGAGTCAATTCCTCCTAAATTACCTGTAGCCAAGACAGTCAGAGATATTGGACTTTTGTGAAAGACAAATATAGAGGAGCAAAGAAGTGGTTCCAAATATGAAGATTTTAAAAGAAGATGGGCAGAACTCTTTCAAAAAGATGGTGCAATAATTATCAAAATGTCAATATTAAAAGGTTACCCTGGAAAATGGTCTACAAGTTTGTAATAGTGTTTGGAAGAATAAAAATTATATTTTTCTATGATCTGTAGTATATATGATTAAACAAAAAACACTTTAAATTCTATGATCAAGATTGTTTCGATTCGTATCTAATCTTACTTTTAAACCTGATATGTAATTAATTAATTAATAACGATAATGTACTACCCTAGAGGGAAAAGAACTAAACAAATGTGTCACGGGATTGGTGCCGAAAGTGACATGGACCGGGTTTTTAGTTCTAAACACTTTGTATGAACTGGATCTAGGAGTGAAAATTCAACATTTTTTACCAGTTTTGGGATATAGTCCAGTATACGCGAAAGGACATATTGAGTATTATAAATTAATAGCCTGTTTCTCTATGTCGAACGAAAGCTTTCTTTCGCCTTCTAGAGCGAAAGAAACTAATTCGGGTTTCCTCTTAAATCATTCTATGCGAACAATGAGTCGATCGACAAGTCGGAAAGAAACGTAAGTTTTTCATATAAATTGGGGTTTACTGTATTCGAACGCATAAGAAAAAAATGTCAAATCACTCACTTGCTACTTTTGGGCTTTCGACTGGTTGAGATTTTTTAATGAACTTTTAGGTTAAAAATGTTCTCCAAAGACATTGCACAATGTTCTTAATCAATGTTTTTTTTATTCATTTTGATTTGTATTGGTATCTAAATGATGATTTTGTGTCTTAAAAAACAATTCAAAAAAAAATAAAAAATTAAAATTTTTAATTTTTAATAATTTTAATTTAGTTTGCTTATTATTTGTTGTTTATAGTTAAAACATTTTAGTAGTACTTTTAATATTTTTACGATAAAAAGTCTCTAAAAGAAGAAAAAAAAACATAACGAAACGGACGTAACTCCATGCGAACGAAAGTGTAGGAAAATACAGAAACCCAAATTGATTCGAATTCGTTCGACTTGCTTTCGTTCCCTTTGATTTTCGTTCGACATGGCTATAATAAAAAAATACAATTTTGTAAAAACAAATAGGAAATTATTTTATTTGTTTAATATTTACAATTTATATTTTTTGTTAATGCTATGGCGGCACCCCGACTCGAACTCAGGTTACTTTTACTTATCTCATGTTTTACAGTCTTGCACACCACAGATTATTATTGCGCGCAAGTTGCTCATTAGCTCTCACTGGTTAAACTGGTTCTCAACCAGTTCAACCAGTGACTTTTAGGTATCTATTAGTACTTAACAGGAACATCCACATTAGGTGTCAATTGGTTTCTCGCAGGGTAGTTACTATTCATTTGGTTAATATTGACTTCTTTAATTCTATGAAATTAATATGTTATTGAATGGCTTCAAAGTAATTAGTTCTTATAAACACATCTAAGTAATGACTCTCTGAAATGCCTGCTTTTAATAATATATAGTCATTAGTTGCCCCTAATGACATCACCTGGTTAAACTAATGAGTAATTCATCTAATGTGTATGTAGTATAGAGCCATTATATTATTGCTGGGAACATGTATATAAGGCATTGTAATTTAGATTTACATAGCGGAGTATAGACCTCAATTTCGTTTAAATATTTATTAGATTTCAGAATATTTCGAGATTTACATTTGATATTAAAATACATAATAAAGTATTTAATTAACAATTTTTATAATTTAGTCCATTAAATGGATTAAATTTAAAAATTTAGTCCATTTGATATCAAACATCTAAATTTATTCAAAATTTAATTTTGACTTGACATTTATTTATTTTATTAAAATAGTGTGGGTAGTTCTCGATTATTAGCATCTCTAGTTGTTGCTTGTTTTAACCCCTGCTCTAGTAGAATGTTGTTTTTCTTATTTGACATTATTTTAATATAAAATTTTTCTATGGATATTTACCTTTAATCTGCAGCAAACGTGGACAGACACAATCTCAGTACTTAAATTTTGGACAACCAGAATTAGATGGTAAAGCAGAAGCTGAAGCTACAGAAAATGGTTCAAGATCTACAGTCTGTAAGTATTTATACTCGTATTTTAATAAATTTGTAAAAATAATTTAGTTATTTAATTATTTCATTCGTTTTTTTTATTATAGCTGGAACTCATGGCATGGGACAAGCTCAAAGTCAATTTTCAAGTGGAGACTGCAGTGGTTGTGGTACTCCTGTTTATGGTATAAGATTTTGTAATATTTTTTTAAAAAGTACTATTTTAATATAATTTTTTCAAGACTATCCAACTGGATCACCTGACCCTTTAAGATTGGATGGAACTGGTATGACTTTTACAGATGGTAAACCTTCATCAATGATTGGTTTACCCGGAACACAAGGTGGTGGTTTTGCTCCTGGATTTGGTGGGGCAACTGGACAAATAGGACAACCTGGTTATGGTAGTGGTTTTGGACCAGGTGCCAGTGGTGCAGGAACTCCTGGAACCAGTGGTGCTTTTGCTCCAAGTGCTGGTGTGGCAGGACAAATTGGAAGACCCGGTGAAGCTGGAGCCTATGCTCCAGGTACTGCAGTTGGTCCCGGTGTTGGTGGTGTAGGACAAATAGGAGCACCAGGTAATTAATGTTTATAAATCCTGTTCTTAAAATATTTGTAATGCCTTTATATTTAGGAACTTCATATGGACCAGGTTATGGACCTGCAGCTGGCAGTGGTGGCATAGGACAACAAGGAGCTCCAGGTATGAATATTGTTATATATAATCCTCATACTCAAACAATAACATGGATTTTCAATCATTTATTATCAAAACGCTGAAAAAATGTAAATTTGTTAATATTGTAAATATTTTTTTATAGGAACATCATATGGTCCAGGTTCCGGAGTTCAACCATCAGGTATTATAAACGCTAAATAAGTTTCCGATATAAATAATTATTTTTGCAACTTTTGATTTTCAAATACATACAAAGAGTACCGTATGATAATTTTTGTTTATTACAGATGTAGGCAAACCCGGTATTGGCGGAATTGGACAGCAAGGACAGAGACAACCTCAATTGATTGCACCTCCTGGAGCTCAACATGGACAAGATCAAGGTAAACGATTGCCATTAATTTCGCCTAAATGCGAAGATAAACTGCAAAACAAAAGTAAGAAAATATAGTTGATACTGTGAGATTTTATACACTGAAAGAAATCGCTAAAATTTCCTTGAAATTCAAGTTCTTTTCAAAATATATTTTCTAATAACGTTTTTAATAAAATACAACTATCGTCATCATTGCTTACAAGGATCCAAAAAATATCAACTAAAAAACAAAACATGACATATAGGGATTATAAGTCATGATCCCCAAAATGAATGCTTAGCATTTAAATCGTCTGCTAAACGAGGTTCTAGCAATTTATAATAATGTTCATATTGATTTTCTGAAATTGAAAATCTGGAAGGGAGAGGGTGTGAATATATCGATATTATAATTAAATTTCTATAACAGAATGTCGTAGCTTGAAGATAATCTTCATGAACATCTCATATTAAGTAGTATTTCCTTGGATAATATTGTCAAATATGTTAAACGAGGCTTTATTCTCGTTTAAGAACTGCAGTGTATTAACCCATTGCAAATTAAATTTATGATTTATGGTCACTATTTAAAGATAACCCAATTTAAGGCATAGCGCCAGTTGATGGGTTAATTGTATCTATATTTACTGTGGATGATTCGTTTCTGAAGTTGAATTATCTAGCATACCTTCAGGCGCAAATAAAAAATTTTTCTCACCTCTTAATTTTTTATCGACAGCTGATTTGATTTCTTTTTCATTAATTTTCAACAAGCCGGGGGAACAGGAACGAGAACGACGCTTAAAATAAGTTGTCATCATTTCTTTTTTTATTTTTAATATTCACTGTTGCATATGAATTTCTGACGTTTGCACTAAAGCCCTTGTGAGCCGACCTCTTGAGTATGACCGTACAACAACACATCAACGTTATAAAATATAAGCTTATGAGCAGATAAAGATTCTGTAACTCTTGTAATTGCAAAAAAATCAAACGGCTGCACAGTAGCTTCACATATGAAGTCAGCTAACATAGGGTTAAGACTTCGTTCACTATTATTTGAGTTAAAAAAAAGTTACGGATTAAAAGAAAAGACTTAATCAAGATGACCAACTTTGGAGGTACACCCACCTCGACTCTGACCAGTATTATTTAAAAAAAGGCGTTTTCGAAGCACTATATGTATGTATGTAGGTTATACATAGTCCCAACTGGGTGGATTACTTCAATAAAATCTGGAGTTATCGACAAAACCTTTTTTTATTTTAATTGAAGAAAATTTCGATTATCATTTTCATAAATTGAAAGAATTTAGTATATATTTCTTGATACAAAGACCAACTCTATTGAAATCGGTTATGATCCGTCCATTGTTTCACTTAGCCCCAACTCATGGATAATAGGGATTTAATGATCAAAAATGCTTCAGTAGAAACCATTGAGTGAAATATAAATCCTTCTAACGAAAATCACATTAATTTACACAAATCCCATTTTAATGGTCATATGAAGTTAATATTTGATGCAAAGAAATTGTATATATGTATTTAAACAGCAACTATAGAACAAATTAAAATCGGTCCACAAATGGTAATAATATATAAGTATATATTTGATAGAAATATTGGACCCTGAACCCATAAAAACCCTTTTCCTAATTTTGATAGGCATTCACAACTTGTTCTTAATTTTTTTATTGTGCTTGACCCATTGGATGCAATCTCGCTTATACAGCTAGAGAACGGTTTGTCCAATTACCGAGATCAAAATTTCATAAATTTTAAATTTCATATAATTTGATGTAATATTAAGGAGTTCACAGATTTTTCATGAGTATTTAATAATGAAAATAATTCATGTGAAAAATCAAGAGATACGCATTTTCAATATTAAGCTATTGACTTCTAAAAAATGCTTTAGACTATTAATGATCCAAAATTGTTTAATACAGAAATATTAAAAAAAAATCTAGTGGTTTGGGTGAATCATATTAGATATAATAGTTTAGTAAAATATAATTTCTTTTTGTAATTATCTTACAGGTCAAGTTCCTGGATATGGTCATGGTGTTGGACAACAAATCCCTGCCTACTCTCCAGGTGCTGGCGTTGCTCAACCAGGAGCTGGACAACAAATACAACCCTCAGGTCAACAAATACCGACATATGGTGCAGATAGTCGTCAACCAAGCGGTGCACCTGGTCAACAACCCGGACAACAGATCCCATCATATGTACAAGGTCCTGGTCAACAAGTTCAACAACCCGGTACCTTCTACAGGCCAAGTAAAAACAAATCTATTAAGCAAACATATACATATTTACAAATATAAATGTCTACTCCTTTTAAGGTTCCGGTTATGGTCCAGGGCAACAACAAGTTCCTCAGTATGGTACAGAACAGCAGGGTGTCGGATATCCATCACAACCTGGATATGCACCAGGCTATGGAGGAACTGGAAGACAACCAGGTGGAGCTATTCAACCAGGAACACAATACCCCGGTACTGGTCCACAACAAATTATACATTCACAACAACCAGGATCTGGAACGATTACAAGACCTGGAGCTGGTGTTGGCATTGGACAACAGCCTGGAAGCGGATATCAAACCCAACCTGGTATTGGTTATGGTCAACCAGGAGCTGGCGTTCAAACTGGTCAAGAAGGTGGCTATCAACCTGGGGCGGGTGTTCAACCAGGTCGTACTCAACCAAGTGGCGGCTTTGTTCAACCAGGAACTGGTTTTGGTCGACCTGGAACAGGTGTGCAACCAGGTTCTGGTTTTGTTCAACCTGGAGTTGGTCCTCAACAAGGCCGCGTTCAACCTAGTGGAGGTTTTGTACAACCTGGTACTGGTCCTCAGCAAGGACGTGATCAACCCAGTGGAGGATTTGGTCAGCCTGGTACAGTCATTCAACAAGGTGCTGTTCAACCTAGCGGTGGATTTGGTCAACCTGGTACAGTGGTTCAACAAGGTGGTGTTCAACCAAGTGGTGGATTTGGTCGTCCTGGTACTGGTGTACAACCGGGTGCTGGATTTGTTCAACCGGGTACTGGTCCACAGCAAGGCCGTGTACAACCCAGCGGGGGATTTGGTCAACCTGGTACGGTCGTTCAACAAGGTGGTGTTCAACCAAGTGGTGGATTTGGTCGTCCTGGTACTGGAGTGCAACCTGGTATTCAGCAAGGAGCTGGAGCTGGTTTTGGTCAAATGGGAGTTGGTTATCAACCTGGATCCACACTTATACCACAAGGTGGTGCAGGTGTGACTAAACCTGGAGCTGGACTACAACCAACTGGTGTTCAGCATGTACCTGGTTATGGATACGGACAACCAAGTGGCGGAGTTCAACCACAATCTCAAACTGGTCGCCCAGATGGCGTTAGTTATCAAACAGGCCCGACATTTGGTCAACCCGGAGGTGTTCGTCCTGGTGGAGGATTTGTACAACCATCTGGAGGTATACATGCTGGAATTGGTGGTCAACCTGGTGTTAGTGGCCAACTTGGTGTAGGTGGTCAACCTGGTGTTAGTGGTCAACTTGGCGTAGGTGGTCAACCTGGTATTGGTGGTCAACCTGGTGTTAGTGGCCAACTTGGTGTAGGTGGTCAACCTGGTATTGGTGGTCAACCTGGTGTTAGTGGACAACTTGGTGTAGGAGGTCAACCTGGTTTTGGCGGTCAACTTGGTTTTGGTGGTAGGCCAGGTTTTGGTGGTCAACAAGGTGTTGGAGGTCAACCAGGAGTTGGTGGACAACCTGGTTTTGGTGTGCAACAAGGTGTTGGAGGTCAACCTGGAGTTGGTGGTCAACATGGTTTTGGTGGACAACAAGGTGTTGTTGGTCAAGGTGGAGTTGGTGGTCAACAAGGTGTTGGTGCGCAACCTGGTCTTGGAGTTGGTGGTCAACTTGCAGTTGGTGGTCAACCTGGAGTTGGTGGTCAACCTGGATTTGGTGGTCAACCTGGTTTTGGTGGCCAACTTGGAGTTGGTGGTCAAACTGGTTATGGTGGTCAGGCAGTTGGTGGTCAACCTGGCTCTAGACAACCAAGTGGTGGTCAACCAGGCACCGGATTCGGTCGATATCCTGGATCTGGTTACACACAACCTGGTACAGGCTTTGGTACACAACCAACAGGCGGAGTACAACCAGGCGCTGGCGCCCAACAAGGCACTGGTGTGCAACCAGGTGTAGGTGTTCAACCAGGTTCTGGAGTGCAGCAAGGAGGTGGTGTGCAACAAGGAAGTGGCTATGGAACAGGATACGATGCAACTTATGGTCAACAACCTGGTGCCGGTATTGGTCAAACAGGTGCTGGTTATGGGCAACCAAGTGATGGTTCTGGATTCGGACTACCTGGCTACGGAACACAAGGAACTGGAGTTCAACCTGGAACTGGACTTATACAACCAAGTGGCTCTGGAGCACAATTGCCTGGAGCTGGAATTCAAACAGGTTATGGTCAACCATCAGGAACTGGTGTATATGGCCAAGGTCCACAACAAATTGTTCAACCAGGTTCAACCTTTATTCCTGGTGGTGTGCAACCTTCAGGCGTACAACAGGGTATTGCAGGTTCAGGTGGTTTAGGTAATAAGATGAAATTTCAATAAAATATTTTGTATTATGCGTTAAGTTCATTTAATTATATACCCTATTTAGTTTCTGGTGTTGGTGTTGGTGGTGCTGATGACGCATTCTCCCAAGCCGAATCTTCGATTGGTAATGGACAAGCAGCAGCTAGTGCTCAGGGTAAAAAGAATGGTGGAACAGCAAAAACTCAAGTACAGGGTACATACAGTTCAAGTGGATCGTTCAGTGCTAGCGCAATGACCTCAGACAATGATCGATCCGCAAGTTCTCAAGTTACCGGCGGAGCTGAAGGTGCCATGAGTCAGTCACAAGGTCAAGGTGGTGCAGCTCAATCTCAGGCACAAGTTCAAGTCAATGAGAAAACAGGAGGCACCAAGGCTTCATCCCAGAGTGGTGGCATAATTCACCAAAGCCAAAGCGAGGTATAGTTACACTTTCCCAACTTGACACAACAAATGTATTAAATATAATTTTGTTTTTCAGGTACAAGCCAATGATAAAGGTGGATTGGCTGATGCTCAATCTAGTGGACCTGGTCAAACTTCCTCACAAGCCCAAATTGGTTTTAGACCTGGCCAAGATGGTGAAATTGTACGATCAGTTGGAGGTGGTCAAGCCTCTGCGCAGTCCGGCATACATTCAGGAAACAGCCAGTCCCAAATTCAAGGAACCTCCAAGTAAAAAATAACACAAGCCTTTTAATTAAAGTTCATTAAAATTATTAATAAATTTTATATTTATTATAGATATGGTGTTTCTTATCATGGTGCTGCACAATCTGCTTCAGGTACTAAAGAACAGGTTGCCACATATCGTGAACAAAACAGAGATCTCTTTAATACAATCAGCCAATTTGGAAACACTGATGCGTAATATTGTTCATTTGAAGTAAGTTGTAGTCATGAAACTAATTTAGAATTTCAATTACAGGGTAACTGATCGTGTCGATACTATCTATAACCCAGCCCTTACTTCTGAATCTGACATTCCCGATTTGCAATTGAAAGCTTCCAAAACTACTAAAGAAGGTAGACTAATTTTGTTTTAATAAACAAATTGAATGAAATTTTAAACAAAATAATTATGTTTTAGTGGCGAACTCAAATAAATTAGATGATGATTCAAACTTACCCGACGAGGATGATGAAGAAGAACCCTATGATGAATACGAAGATGAGGAAGATTATTACAATGAAACTCCTGTTAAAATGGATTCAAAGAGTGACGATAAAAAACTAGAGTCATCATCATTGTATCGCACTCACACCCAAACATCACCCACTCAAACGCAACAAGTCGCCGTTGCTGATCCCAACAAAAAGTACAGTGTTGTACAAAATCAAAATGGACGCGTTCAAACCTATCCAATGCGTACAACTACCGAAACTGTGCCCAGTGGTTTCCGTGGCACCGTCAATGTTGAAAAGAAATTCCACACTAAATCACTAGAACCACACAAGTCCGAAAACAAACTCAATATAACTGCCGATGATAAATCCGAACACAAGCCACGTACTCCTGACAGTTATGTTACCGTTACCAAATCCGTCACTGGCAGCATGGATAATTCCAAGAATCCTCCTCAAGACAATAAAAACTTCCAGTCCACCTATTACACTAAATCATCCACCTGCGGCTATTTCACCTTCTCTTGCAACATAGTCTATGGTGCAAATGGTCGCAGCAAGATCTGTCGTCCCAAAGCACCCACAAATGGTAAATGTTAAAATTTGCCAATTTACTATTTTATACATACTAGTTTTATATAGTGCGATTAAATATTAACGTTTTTTTTTTTTTTTTGTATCATCATTCAAGAATACAATTATAATTAATTATAAGTTGCAATAATTCCATATTCTTTCCACTTCTACTTACGTGTATTTTTTTTCTTAACTATTGATTTTTATATTTCTTTTTCACTGGCTTTAGTTTGAGTATTTTTTTTAAGATTTTTATTATTTTTTTAATCATATGATTTTATTTCCAATTAATGTTGTTTTTTTTTAACAAAGTTTATTCCATAACTAAATGAAAAAGGAAAACAAACCACTGCCGATTTTGTTAATTATATATTTTTGTCCTAATACTACTTAATTTACTACTAAAAAAACAATAAAAAAATGTACAATAAAATTAAATAAATTGTTTTTTTATTTAAGTTTTCGATACAATTAAATATATTTTACATAAAGTGCAGTAGCAAAAAAAAAGTGCTGGAATTGTAATTTCTTTAAAATAAAGAGATAAAAAAATAATATTAGGGGTAAGTATATGGTCCATGGAAAATTCTGTTAAACAAAATCAATCTTACAATAATTTAAATACAAGAAAGATAGGAAATAATTGAACTACAGTTCTGACCACTTGAAATGTTTTTATATCCTACACCACCACAGGTGGTTGGGATATTATGATTTTGTGCAAATATTGTAACGCAGAGAAAAAAATCTTCCCACCCCCACCTTAAAGTATATCGTTCGTCTCAGAATCACTTTCTGAGTCGATTTAACCATACATGAAGACGAAACCTATTGATTTTGGTCATGATCGGCCCATTATTTCATATAGCCCCCATACAAATGCTCTTCCGGAATAGAGTTTTACCATTGCTCTCATATGAACCCATCTTTCGAAAATCACGTTAACCTGAATAAATCCCATAAAAATGTTAGTATTAACATAATATTCTACACAAATAACATGTTTACAAGTATAAATGGTAGTGCATCACCAGTCCATAATTAATAATAGCTCTCATATACGACCCAATTTCGGAGATCACCAAAAAGTGCATAAATACCTGTGAGTCTTGGAATCGTCATAATATTCAGTTATTAGTATGTTTTATTTTTCACTTAATAATAACTGGCTGGTACACATAGGCAATGGTGTAGGGTATCATATGGTCGTGCTTGACCGACTATAACTTTTCTCTCGTTTCTTGGTAATGATATTTTAAACAAAATGGTTAGAGATCTGAACTCAGTGCGCGTGACAGGTTATCAAGGCTAATGACCGGTACCAATTTCGGAACTTTATATAGGTAGAACCTGTCAATTTTCAAGGGGGTCACAGAACTGGTTCAAGAGGACAGTTTCAGTATCTATTAATATAATACAAATTTTATAAAATTTCGATAATTGTTTACTTTTTAAACATTTTTATTATTATTTTTAAAATGTTCAGTTTTATGTTCGAAATCCGTGCACCTCTCAACCGAATATAAAATTTGATTATGATTGTGCATATTTTGCGCTATATCTCGTTGATGTAACCAAGAAAAACAAGAGGGAAAAAATCAGTTTTTCGGGAGGGACATTTACAGTTTCTAATGCAGTTTTCAATGGAATCGCGACCCACAACGAATTTAAAAATCATATAAAATGTTTTGTAAAGATAAAATAATTAAAAAATAATATTAAACATTATTATACATTATTATACATTATTATTGTTAAATGAGATCTTTAACTTAAGATAAGATAATAATGATCTGAGTCCAAAAAACGTATTCTTTATTTTAATGAAGCAAAAAAAAAAAAAAAACTTTACCTAAAAATTTATGATATAAAAATAGTTTTTGTAGCCAATAAGCGGTTGCATTTCACTGTATTTCAACCGAAATACTTTTAAATTTTTTGATTCAACGGTAAAAATTATTATTTTGTGATTTTAAGACCAAAAAAATGTCAGCACTATTTTTTCTCTAAATAAAAATTTTTTTTAAAAACATATAAAAATGTTATACTTTTCTGAAAACGAACTTTACAGAGATGATTTTAAAATGGAAAACAATTCTAAAAACCCCAGCGTTCAAGGTACATCCTCTAGAATGGAAGTTTTATTCTAATATTAATCTGTAAACGGAATACAGTTTAGAAATCTATAATATGTTGTTAAAAGTTTCCAAACATAATGTAGATCTTATAGTAAAAAATGTGAACAAACATATCACTTTATGAACGTATGCTCCATAAAGATCAAAATAACAGATATTTTCCTTCCTGGTATAAAATGTCTTTCCATTTTTAAATAGATTCATGCTTTTTTATTAAAAAATTGTGTGTTTAAGAATATTTTTCAATATATCTACGCGACCACTCAGAAATGTCCTTACGGACCCCTTGTGGGTCGCGGACCACCATTTGAGAACTGTGGTTCTAATGGAATAACTTGGATTAGTTTTTAATCATTTTATCCAATAAAATCAGAGAAGAGTTCAAAATAAATTTTATACAGAAACGTATAGACTTTTTAAAAATTACCCAAAAATTTTGACAATTTTTAAAACCTTTCCAACAAACCAAGAAATGACATAGTATCATTAATGATATCATAATTTTAAATTTATGTAATAAAATATCGAAATATTTTTATTAAATGTTACAGCAAAATATAGCGGAAATTCAAACAATAAAAGAGGATGACATAATGGGATCAATATCAGTTTAGTTTTAAAGGAAATTTGTTTACGAGTTGCAGAAATCATTTAAAACAGGATGAACTTTAGTTTCTTAATATAAAGACTTGATTTTGTTTCTGATAAAATGATAACGATATTATAAATTCATACAATATTAGTCTGTACGCATACACTGGAGCATATTCCTATAAACGCACACTACTTTTTTTNNAAAAAGTACCGTTAAGTTGTCTTTCATTAAAATAGTTAAATTTTGCTTTTGGATGAGAACAAGAAAGATATAACAAAAATACAGAAAAAAATTAAGTGCGTATCGGAATATGCACCAGTGTATAGTGTGGAATATAATGCGAAGTTATCGCGCTGCTTAAAATTAACAATATCATTACTAATATCATTATTTTCCAATACTAAGATAACATCTCTAAAAATATTCTTGAACTCGCAATTTTTTAGAAAGCAAACTATATCATTTTAGAATTATATAAATGATATTATTCTCAAGCTGCTTTATCACCGAAATGATATCGTAATGATATCATTACGATATTATATGGTTTGAAGGGTTAGAGAGAAATCCTAAAAATATCGCACTAATACAATCAAACATTGAAAGTATCATAAATTTTATTTAAATAACTCAGTTTTGATATAACATGTAACTAAAAACCGCCTATTTCTATTTCAAATGAGAATTTTACTTTTGAAGTTCTACCAGATCGGTTATAAATGGTAGAGATATCCTTAAAAACCTGGTTTTTATAGCCTCTTAGACAAATATTTCTATTACACAGAGAATGCCAAAACGGTTATAATTGCACCGAATGAGAAGAAATACTGATAAATGTGTGGCGCAGTATTTTACATTTTAACCCACCATTAAAAAAAATTGTCATTCTGTGGGTATCATTGCGAAAAAAATATTTTAAGACCACATAAGGTATATATTATATATAATATATATTCTCAAATGAAAGTCTGCGACATTCCTTGGGGGGTCTCGAATATATCTCTAAAAATATTCTTGAACTCGCAATTTTTTTCATTAAAATATTAAGTATAAAGTTTAAATACAAACTCCAATTAAGTCCGAAATCTATTCAAAATTTGAAAAGAACCAAATGTCTTAAAACTGATTCAAATCCCACAGCCCAAACGGCTGAAGCTAGAGCTACGTAGGTAGATCACCCTCCATATAGATCCACTAAAACCAGATTTTTGGAAATTCGAATGTTTGGGGGGTAAAAACGGAAAAAATCGGTAACCTTATAACTCGCAAACTAATAATGACACAAAAAAAGCTGAATAGTTATCGTTATTCATTTAAAAAGTACTTTTTTGAAAATCAACCGTTTTAGGGAGAAAACGGGTAAAAACTGTATTTTGGTACCATATGTATCTTTGAAACCAATCAACATACAGATAAAATTTATGTCGTATCCATAACTTAACAAAAAATGAGAAACACAAATTCGACAATTTTTACAAATTCAAACGTTTAGGGGGTAAAAATCGTAACTATTTTTGGTACATTTTTCATAAAATATTTTATTATATTTATTAATATGTTTATATGGGAATTGTAGTAGTATGGGATACTACTACAATTTAGAAATTTATTGGAATACAATTTTAGATACATCAGTGGGCGAAAAAAAGTACCAAGAAATAAGTAAAGGCGGAAAATTACATTTTATTCAAACTTAATAATGATTTTTCACTGGTACTTTTTTAATTTTCCATAATTTTTAATTTAGAGACATGGTCCTAAGTTAATAAAAATTAATTATGGGACATTGTGGTACTTTTTCGTTCATATAATGGTTTATTATATTTTTAACGAATTTCAAAGTCAGTGGTTCCATGTCAAAACAGATTCCATATCATGTTGTAACATCCTTTGCTGTAGAAGAATTTTTCATAAAAAATTAATTTTAATTTATATTATTATTTAATAAAAACCGCGCAACGCCTGGTCAATCAGCTCATATATTTATAAAGTGATATATTTTTATACCCACCATAAATAATATGGGGGCATATTGATTTTGTCATAACATGTCGTAGTAATCGTTTAAGACCCCATAAAGTATGTATCTTTTTGTCCGTCTGTCTGTTAAAGGCAAAAAAGGCTCGAATGTGGCTACCTAGAGAGGTGAAATTTTGTCCAAATATTTATATTATATAAAATTTATAGGCAAAATAACAGCAACACAGGGTATTCCCTGTAGCTTCATTTTCATTTATGCAGATATCTCTTTCATTTTTTACATATAGTAAAAGGGTCGATATAAACTTGTAAACCATGAGGTAAAACGTCGACTAAATTTTGTACAAATAGTTTAAGGTTCAATTAAAATGGGCGTGTCAATAATAATTTTTATTCCAACTACATTACCGTCCAGCACCCGTTTAAAGTAAAATTTTATAAAGTTCAGGAAGGTAAAATTTTTAAATTTTGTGCACCTAAATTTGGAATTAGAATTGGTAACTGGTAACTAAAATAAAACTCATATTTAAAATTTTTTTTTGTTCAATATTTACTTTTCTTTATTATTTGCCTTTGATTTTCTTTGTTTTGTGTTTGTAATATATATTTTTGTTTTTTATTTGTTTTTTTTTTTCTTTTTTTCTATTTATTGTTATTATTTTTTGTTTTTTTTTTTTTTTAATTTATACAATATTTTTATTTTGCCATTCTATTGTTTTTTTTTTTCTTAATTGCAAATTAAACTGTCACAAACTTGTTTTGACAACTATTATTATTGTTGTTGTTGTTTAAATTTTTAAATTACATTTACATACACAAGGATAATTAAATGATTCATTTTATTAAATTGCAATACAGCACATAACGATTGTATGTAATTAATTAGTATATATGTATGCAATTATGTTTTGGTGTATGTTCGTTTGTTTGTATGTATGCATTAATTTGTGTTAGTGCTTGCACAAAGAGAGATAAAGAGAGATCGATATACGATCAAAAATACATATATGTATATATATTTAAACATACATGTATGTATGTATGGATGTAATATATAAAACAAGTTTTACATAAATATAAATATATGAATATTTTTACACAATACATACACATAAATAGTACCTAATAAGTACAATTACGTAAAGTACATACTAAGTAAGTACATTATAAGTAATACACATAGATGATAAGTACTTTTGCAATACATAAATAGTTTTTAGATTTGATCTGTAGTAACTAAATTAAAACATATGCATACATAATAATTATATAAATACATAAATTACTAATTATATAATTGTTTTTTCATTTGTATTGTTTAATAATTTTATTTTTATATTATTAAGTAATAATTATTAATTAATTAATAATAATAATATTGTACATATTTTGTATTTTTATTGTGTTTTTTTGTTTATAAATATTATATATTATTATACATTTACATATAGAGCAATATTTAATAATAATAATAATAATTGTATATTATATATTCATAAAAATTTTATTTTCTTTTATGTTACACATACAAATGAATTAATGTAATGCACATTGTATTTGCTTGTATGTATTATTTGTTTGTTTTTTTTTCTCATTTGTATTTGTTACTATATTTTTTTAATATTTTTTACATATAGTATATATGTATATGTATTTGTTTGTTGTATTTATGTGTTTAAAAAGACACTGAATTTCACAAAAAGTTATTAATTATATATTAAAGACTCTCCTATTTGTAATGTTTTTGTAATATTATTTGTTACTATATTTGTTTAATTTAGTTATTAATTGTTAATTTTATTTTACATATTTTTTCTTTAATAGGCTTGATAAATGTAAAGTACAGATGTGGTCAAAATAATAGTAACATTTAATATTAAATGTCTTTTACTCAAACTTTTACTTAATAGAATTCATAATAATTTAAAAGTTGCTTTAATGATTTAGACATTTTGTATCTTATTTGATAGGTATTTATAAATAGATTTTATTTTATCATTACATAGTTAAATTGTAAAGAAATACTCATGTTTTCTTCATGTAAACGAATGAATTAAAAGTTCACACTTTAAACGCGGTGAATTTTTTATATCGAAATATAAAATATTTATACGTTTATGCATACGATAATTGCAAATAAATAACTCACTGTTTACACTATTGACATAAAACTCACAAAATTTTTAGATTGCAATGCAGTGAACTCGCGAAAGCGTGAATGGCTCAGAAATGTGAACAAACTTTTTTTTAATTTTAAATGTTTATAAATTGGGAAATTTCCGATTAATAATAAAACGTTTTAGTTTCTAAACCTAGAAGCATATAATATCTGTTTTTGTTCATTAAAACACAAAAGTTTTATATTTATGTTTACCAATCGAAAACGTGTCTCGAGAGCGTGAACAACCTTGGTAAAAATTAGTTCACGTTTCCGTGAGTCGACTGTATTTTGAATAGTTATTAAGAAGTGAATATAAACAAAATAATTATTGTATTCTTAATCTGATCTCAGATATAAAATCGTTTTCCTATAAATCTCTGTTTAGCGGTTATATAACGTAATTTAATATGCCAACTAATCGTTTGACAATTTCGGTTAATTTTTAATCATATATTATGATTCAAGTTTTACTGCCCTTTCAGTGTCCGTTACGGCGGCTTGTCTTCTCGGAGAAATTCCTCCTTGATGTATAGCTCATACGTGGTAGATTAAATTCCTGGCTCTCTACGTTCTTTGACTTGGTGTGGTCTTAGAGCTGTGTGAAGTTAGACATGATACAAAGGTTGAGCAGTACCTTGGAATTTCTGGTTAATGGTGAGGCCCTTGATAGGGGGTCACGTAGTGACTTATGGTTTCAATGTGTTGTCTGCTATCTGTTGATATCAGTAACACAGTCACAAGAGTGACAGGAGTTTTCTAGGTAGCTCCACACCCAAACGAGGTGGAATAATGCAGCCAAGAAGTGGATTATTTAGTTGCAAC
>MINK01188128.1:25744-38561 GCA_001735545.1 Phormia regina
GCCCTTAAAACAATGTTTTATAATTTTTTTTTAATAAAAAACTCTACTTTTTGCCCTATTAAATAAAAATAAAATGCTTTAAAAATTATAAAATTATATTAGTTAGAATTAATTGCAATTTTTGTCCGCTAAAATCATTTATTTCACTTTTTTGGGTAAGAATATTAAGACCTTTCCAAAAAGCGTTTAAAATGCCACTTTGTTCCACTTTTGAAGTTGTGAAAATGTTCTCTTTTTGAAGAACTTCAACGTTTTTTCATGGGAACTTAAGCTATTGGCTATATGATACCGTTTGTTAACAAATTATACGTAAATGAAATATAAAACTAAAAACTCGATAGTGAATTAGTGTAATATTAATACCAATTGATAATGAATGGTATCGTTATCATTATTGATAATCGTTATAACACATACGTGTTTATAACGATTCGATTTTTCTCTGGGTGTAATTTACTATATTAGATATACGATAATATTTTTTTTATATTTCCTCTACTTCTACTACTACTCATCATAAATAATATTTACTGATTATTATTAGAGGTTTTCACAGAAAATCCCGTGAGTTCTAGTTTCGAATATAAATATATATGTTTGCTGATTTTGCAAGATGTTTAGAGTAGAAGATAATACTCAACATTTGAAAAGTATTTAAAAAGAATCTTCTTAAAATATATAGAAACCTCAAAGAACAACTTCCAATTTTGAAGCCAAGTAAAAACGTGGATCTAAAAGAATCCAAACTTTAAACTATATTAGATTTCTTATTAGAATAATTACAAAAGGTTTACTAATAAAGGCTCCATTACTTTAACGTAAATGTAAATGCTAATGTAGATGATATCTCCAAAAACGTAAATTTCCCCAATACTTTGTTGTTGTTTTGTGCACATAAATAGCAATGATGTCAATTACACATATTTCCAATAATTCTTAATTTTTTTTAAAAATCGCTAGATTTATTAGTTTGAATTTTAATGATTTGTACAAAAAACAAAATGTATGCTTTTATGATTTAATTTTAATTTATTAATTAATCTTTACATTTTATTTAAACTATTTTTAAAATTATTTAGTGAAGAAATATGTAAAATAGTTTGTGTAATCGATAAACTTTTTACAGCTATTTTTACGCAGAAATGGTATGATGGTATGTATAACTGTAGGACGTAGGTCCGAATACATAGGCTTTTCCCGAACTGATCTCTGTAGAAGTTGTTTAGATGATTAGGAGATCATTATAGAGCATCTTTTATGTGATTGTCCGGCACTGCAGGAGCGCAAATTCAATCATTTGGGCAAGCGCTTCTTTCAGAATCTTGATGATTTGATAGATGTATCTTTATGCGATCTTTTAGGTTTTATCCAGAGTACACAGTGGTTTAATGCAAATCGTGTACTCGAGGCACCTATGCGAGACAATCAGTTATGGTGGGTTTTTCTTTTATCTAGGGAATCACAATGGGACCCATCAGGCCCTTTTTTCTATTTATTAATCAAGTATTTTAAAAAGTTCTAGGAAGTTATTGTAGAAACAGTAATTTGTTCTCAAAAGTAATGTAGAAGTCATCCAGTTTTAGTTTCTAAGCACTAGTTCTCAAAAACATTCCTTAAAACGTATGTAGAACCACACTTAGGTCAGGTCAGAATTGGTGATACCATAAGTTCTGAGGGTGTTATAAATGTATCTAAAGTGGTTCCGATTTCAACAGTTCTAGAACTAATGATTTTAGAAAATATTTCATGTTTTATCCTGGGAAGTTTAAGGAGCTTATTTTATAAAACACTTTCCCTCAATTTAAAAAAATTTTTTATGTATCTTTTTTTTTGGTTTTTCCAAAATTTTTATGAAAATTTTTTTCAATGTGAGGTGAAGGGATTTATGAAATAAGGGTGTAAATTTGATTCTAAAAATTTTACTATTTGAAAAAATTCAAATAATTTAATTATTTTAACATTTTTTATCCTTTATTTAACTGAATATTAAAATTTATGTTTTAAAATTTGTAATTATTGTTTTAGCGACAATTCCCGGTTAAGGGGATATTTAAATATCAATCCTGATATCTCGGGGCGGAAAAAGTATGAAAACAAAAACTCTAGTTCTTATTCATATAATAGATTTTATTTTATATGAATATTTTGTATATTTTGTCAATAAATCTCGGGATTTTTGATCCAATCTTAAAATTCGGAAATTCGTAATCCCGAAAAATCCTGGGATTTGAAACCTATACGATAACTGGAAAAAATACTGGTTTTATAACGTCATACAACAGTGCAATAGTATTTTGAGGTTCAAAATTAATTATAATATTCATTAAAGTGTCCGGAGAATTTTTTTTTATTTTAATGTAGGACCCTTATTGATGAGTTGAATATAGAAAAAATATTTTAAAAATTTGTAAAATTAATCTTCAGTTTCCTACCATGAACCGAATATATCAAGTCTAATATAATCTTTTTTTATTATTTTTTATATCTCTCCTTAGAGCAAATGCAACTTTGTTTCTTTTTTGTTAGAATTGTTAAAAATTTTAAAATTTACTATACTATTTTTATGACCACATCTATATAACCATACAAATGTATATAATTAGTAAATTCAAATTCATTTCTACTAATATAGTAAAATTGTTTTATTTTTTTTTTTTTGGTTAAATCTTAAATGAAATGTGAATGTAGTTTTATTAATATTATTTTTGTTTTTAAATGCTTTATTAAATGTTTGTTATTGTTGTTACTTTTTTTGTTGTTATGTAATATGTAATGAATTTATGCATAAATTTTATTTATAATACAATTTAGTTGGTTTTCACTACGACGGCTTTTTTAATTATATTTTTGTTGTATTTGTATTTTTGTTTTTAGAATTTTTGTTAAATATTTATTAAATTACTATTTTTTATTATTTATTGTTAAATATTTTGTGTAGAATATTTTTGTTTTTTTTTATTTTTATAAATATTTAATATTTTTTTGTTATTATTATTTTAGTATTAAGTTATTTATACTATAAACTGGAAATATAAAAAAATGAAAGAGATTTCAAATGTTTAAATTAAGTTTTTTTTTATTTTCTTTAAAAAAATTGTTTATTTTATTTGTTTTATATTTTAAATATTTTATTTTTTATTTATTTATTTTGTAATTTATCTTTAATTTCTAAAGTGTTTAAACAGCCATAAATTCAAATGTTTTCGTGTGTTGTTTTTTTTTTTTTTTAATATTCTAATTTTTATTGGTTTTCTTTTTATTAATATTTAATTTGTTACATTTTCAACTTTAATTTATTGTTTATTTTTTTTTAATTTTTATTTTTTTTTTTTATATTAATAAAGGTACGTGAATATATATTTATATTTATTATATAATTTATTATTATTATTTTTTTAATTTATAATTATCGGTGTGCTTCGTTTTGTTTTATATTTAATTTCTAAAATTTATTATGTTTACAATTATAAAAGTCAGCATTTGTGTTTTTTTCTTTTTCGTTATCAAAATGACATTTATGTAAATAATTTATTAATATTTATTTAAACACACAGATTTATTCAATTTAAAATTGTAAGAAGAAAAAAATAGAAAACAACTGAAATATTTTTCATCAATTTAAAAAGCACATTTGACAGTCATGTAAATTACAAGACATTCAATATTTTTAATTAAAATGAAAATTTATCAATATTTTAATCGCTTTGTTCATAAAATGTAGCTAAATGTGACTAAGAGAGTAAAAGAGAGATTGTTGTGTTAGTTATATAGAGAGGAAGGGACATTGATAAATTTACATCAGTGTTAATTATGTGCTCCTCCAAATTGTGAAATTATTTCGTTGTGTTACCTAAGGATTTATTTATTATTATTATTTTGTTTTTTTTTTTTATTTTATATAACTGGGTACTTAGTTCTAAATAAATGTGGTTAGTGTTTAAATTAAATCAAAGTACATAATTAATGTTGTAGATCTTCATCATATAGTATTTAGTGAATAATTTAAGTTATAATTAGCAATATGCCAAAAACGATTTTTTACAAAAAATATGTTTTTATTGTTAAAAATGCTTCGGGCTTCAGCAGTAACTTTTGTTTTCCGATTTGTTAAAAATTCCATTATTTACAAAATTACCTCATTTTTTAGGTTATTGAAGAAATCAAAATTTTGATCTTAGAATTTCGATGTTTGAAAACTTTTTACAAAATTCTTTGGTGAGTATTTCTGCTATACATATGAACTCAAAATATTCAGAAATACAGGTGTTTTGATGAAAGTTATTGCCATCTAGCAGCAATAATTTGCATTCAATATGTTCAGCAATGTCGGGGTTCACACATAACAATTTTTCTTGCCCCTGTATCAGCCACATGCAAAATGGTGCACACGTGCAAATGATCTCTTAATTTTATCATATCTAATAATCTTACACGAGAGAAGAGAATAATTATTTATTAATTTTTTATATTTATAATACTTTTTCAAGCAAATTATTTTAATATTTAATTATAGTTTTTATTAAAGATCATAAATCGTTTAAAAGCAACATATACTATGAAATTATAAGCTTAAAAAAATTGCTTTAGTGCACAATATAAGAGCGGGTGAGCTGTACAGACCATACAAAAATATAAAATGTGAAATTTAAGGGCGCCGATCCCTGCGCTATATTGACCGTGTAACCGAGAGAGGTAAAGAGAATGTGAAAATATAGTATTTTTGTACAAAATTTCATCAAATTATCTTTAAAATTGCGCCACTGTAAAGTGGCGAACCACGCCACTACTAATTGTTTTCAGGTTTATATTGACCTTTGAAAATTTCCTTATCGTAGATGCTTTTATTTAAGAGAAATATCAGCAGAAAAGTACGAAAATAAGCTACAACGGACTCGCTATATTTCTAGTATTTTGCTCATAACTATTTGTTTATTTACGATTTTGTTCATTTTCAATACCAAACAAACCTAATATAAGATCGTCCTGGTCCTCATTCGTTAGAAATTCAATCGTTTAAACATTAAAAATAGTACCTATTTTTGGAATTTTTTTCGTATATTTTTTTTATATATTCATATAAAAATTTTAATATGGGAAACCACTACTATTTAGAATTTTTTTGAGACTTCGTTGGGTGAAAAACAGTACCAAAAAAGGTACTTAATAATGAATTTTCAATCACAGTAAACATGAAATTGAGAAAATGTAGTCCTATGTAGATAAGAATTCACAAAAGTCGAACTTGTGATATTTAAACATGGTCCTGTGGATAAGATTTCAAGAGGATGGCCTATGTGGTACTTTTAGCATTTATTGTAATATTAAACCTAGAAACATGAAATTAAATAAACATGGTCGGATGGTGGAAAGAATTTAAAAGTGGGGACTTTATGGTACTATTTCGTTCTTCTAATGATACTTTTTGAATTTTCTATGATCCTAGAAACATGAAATTTGTTAATGAGAATTCATAAGAGGGCACTTTGTGGTTATTTTTTGGTAATTGAATGTTACTTTTTGATTTTTTTTAAATATTTAAGAAGCGTGACATAAAGGAAACGGGGTGCTAAGTGAATGAGAATCCATTAGAGAGAACTTTGGGTATTTTTTTGATTCTTCTAATGGTACATTTTGAATTTTCTATAATTATGAACATGGAAACATGAATTTAAAAATATAAAGTCCTAAATGAATGTGAATACATAGGGGGTTTTTGTGGTACCTTTTGGTTCTTTTGATAGTATTTTTTTATTTTATTTATTTATTTATTTTTTTTTTTTTTTTTTAAAATTTTNNTTGATTGAATGAATTATTTTCATATATATTTGTTAATTGGTGACTTTTTTCTGTGTATTCTTCATATAAAAAATAATAATTAAATTAAAATTATTCTAAAAAATTTCGAATTTCTTACATTTAAAGTACAGGTTTGCTCAGTGACTGAGTGAAATTAATGAAATCTATTAGAATATGTTTATCCATTGTTTAAGATTTAAAATAATATAAACAAAATGGTTACTCTCAAATTTGACATTCATTGTTAGAGTTATATCAAATATTATGTCTACGTGTAGACGGTATGTAACAACTGTCTTAAATGGCAAGACATAATATCTTGCTGAATTTGTAGCTAATTAAGCGTTTTTAGTAATATTTTCTTACGTTCATGTTTTGGTTCTATTTTGTTTTTTTTCGGTATATTAATGCAACAATATCCGAAAGTGGAAGAATACTACCCAAACTAACTATCCAATTAATATAAATATTGAATTTGTAGCTGTTAACATAAATAATACGTTTAATTCATAAAAAAGTTAAAAAATCTATTTCTTACAAATAATTGGCCACAGAATTAAATGTCGTCCGTAAAACCGTTTCTAATGTTATTAAACAGTATCAGGAGAAATTGACTTTCGACCACACGATATTGGAAAGGCCACAAAATTGAAGGTATATTGAAAGGAACTCCAAACATATAAAATTCAAAATATTCCAAACTGGAATTCTGCAGAATTTAAAATCAAATTTCATACAAAAATATAATTGACGAAGATACTTATGTGCTGACAGAATCTTCGCATCTTGTGTCCCAAAAATATTTATTGTTAATGCTGGAAGCAGTTTTGGAGATAAGTTTAAGCAGGAAAACTTTCTTAAAAAATTTATGATATGACAAACTTTGCAAAACAGACTTCTTCTTCTCTTAAGAAAGCACAACGTGTCCACATATTTTTGGATCCATTTGCTATCATGTCACTACGGTAAGAAAGCTCTGGAGTGGTACCAAATCAATAACATAGTTTTAGTACCAAAAGAGGTTAATTTTCAAAATTGTCCATAGCTTAGACCAGTAGAGAAATATTAAGCTCTTGTGAAAAGTGAATTCAGGAGCACAAAAAAGGTGTCCCAAAATACCGAAGATTTTAACAGAAGATGTGCACACTGTTCAAAAAAAGTGACTAAAGCAACTATCAAATCTCCAAAGAAAGAGTTTTCAAAAATGGTCTACAATTTTATAATTAGTGTTTAGAATCTTAAAAATTATATATTTCTGTGATCTGTACTAAATTATCAAATAATTAAAAAAATAACGAAAACTCTAAGATCAACCGTTTCCTAGTTATTGAATATTATGTATGTTAAGAATTTTTCGATCTCACTGCTTATTAATGTAACTGACTCTACCTCGGAAGCATTTAAAATCATTCGGCATTCATAGCTTTTTTTTTTGGCATATTGCTTTGTATATGTGATTAGAAACGATAAAAAAATTTCATCATATAAATTAAATAATTTGTTTGTTTTGTTAAGTTTAACTATTTTTTTTTTCGTTTAATTATACATTGATTTAATTTAATACGAACTCCAAGAGATTTAAATACCAAGATTGCGAAAAAATTTAACTCGAACAAAACTAATTATATAGATTAAGATTAAATTCATTATAAAAGATTTTAATTAATCAATTACATATAAAAATAATTTTGCTTTTAATTTTATTTATGGTTTTAAAAATGATTTTTTTAATATTTTTACTTTTTTTTATTAAATTTTATGAAAAATGCTTTAATTTTTGTTTTTTTATTAAATCCCTTTATAAAGTTTTATTTGTAATTAATGTTGATTTTTTTCAGTTTGCATCACTACGTTTCTTTAATAGAATTATTTTTATTTTGTTTATTTTTAAGTATTATTATTATTATTATTATTTTTTTTTTGTAATTTTTTTTAATATATATGTTTTTTGCCAAAAAGAAGGTACACTCTAAATAAATATTTTTTTTTATTAATAATATTTTGTAAGTATTGTTTAATTTTAATTTTATGTATTAATTTTTACTTATGTATCTAAATTATTATTATTATTATTCTTTTTTTGGTATTTATTTAGTTAAACATTAGGTAGGAAAAAATGTACTAGTCTTATAAATTTCACACATCAACATTTCAATTTAATTCTTATAAATCTTTTTTTTTTTATTTTATTTTATACATATGTAACTATTTATTTAAATAGTTTATTTTGTATTTAATTTTATTTGATTTGATTTTGTTATATTTATTAACTAAGAAGCAATAAATTAATATAAATTTAACATTCAAGTGATTTTCTTCGAATAGTTATAAATACATAAATAGTTTCTATTTCAATTATATTTTATTTTTAAATTGTTTAATTTGTTGGATATTTATAATTTAAAAAAGAATGATTTATATATGTATATATATTTATATATGTATATAATGTGTATAATTTGAAATACAACTCAGAGCATCAGCAATCTCCTCATCTACTTAGTCCAAATTCACCAAAAAAAAATATCAAAAGTTTTGTTTTAAAAGATTGTTTACAAAAGTAAATAAGTAGAGGTTCCATTACTCTACCGTAAATGTAAAAAACGTAAATGTAAATAGAAGTGGAAGTAGATCATTACTTCAAAAACGTATATGTACCCAGTACATTGCTGTTGTTTTGTTTTGTATAAACATCAGTGATGTCAATTACACATATTTCCAATAAGCCTCACTTTTTATTTAAAAATCGTTAGATTTTTTGGTTTATATTTCAGTGATTTTATAATTTTTAATTTTACATTTTATTTAAATTATTTTAAAAATTTTTTTAGTGGATAAATCAGCAAAGTAGTTCGTGTGACCGATAAACTTTTTACAGCGAGTTTTTAAGCAGATTTGGTATCTTGAAATAAAAAGCTGTTCTTAAAGCTGTTAAGTAAAAACGTAGAGCGACCTACTTTGATTAAAGGCCCAACCAGTGAACAAAAATTCACAATTCATAATTAGCTGTTTCAACCCGTGTGTATGTAGCCATTGACAAAAAATTCTAGGCAGCGTATCGTAGAAATCTATTGAAATTAGATTTTTACGTAGCTACGTGACTTTTTGCCAACTTTGTACTTTCTTTTTCTTGCAAAATAACCAAAGAACAGGATTGTTTCAACAATGAATGTTCAAAAACATATGATACGTTTACTTTTGTTGACTAGTTGCCCAAAATGTTTCACGCTACTTTTCTTCATTCTACGTTGCATTGAAAAGTTGACTGGTTGGCCCTTAAGTAACTCATAACTAGTCGTCTTCACTTAACATAAAGTATTTAACATTATTAACACTAACATCATGTTAATAATAAATGTAGATCGTTCAATTTGATCTTAATTTTTTCCGATGTTTAAACATGGTTCTTTTAACATTTGCTTTAACAACCGTGTTTAAACATCGAAAAAATTAACATTAACATCAAATTGAACAATCTACATTTATCAGTAACATGATGTTAGTGTTAATGTTAAATATTCCATGTTAAGTGAAGACGACTAGTAAGCAAAACGTGTCAGCCGATTCACTACATTTACATTACGGTAGAGTAACGTAGCCTTAAAAATGATGTATTCGAATTGGCCTAATGTATTTACAATTTTTTGTTCCACAAAATATTGACGAATAAATCCAATTATTGGTTATCGTAAATTCGAACTATTGAACTATTTGTACATAATTTCGTTTACCGTTCACGTTTTGGTACATACGGGGAAGTTACTTTAAAAAAGGCTTGTCCTAGGACAGGCGCGGATCCATGGGTGGGAAAAAAAGGACTTTCCTTCGCCAAAATAAAAACGCTTAATCTAAATTCTGTATTAAATCATACAATTTAAGAAAATAGTTAAAAAAAAAATATTCTATTTTTCTCCCTCAAAAGCTTGAGCTGGATCCTCGCCTGTCCTAGGAAGAGGACTACTGCCACCACTCCGACTACCGAGGGGTCAATAAAATGAAAAAATTGTCACTTCCACAACTACAGGGTGGCTTTTTTTACATACAAAATAATCGCTTTACTGGTTACAGTGAATCAGTTAAAAATGTTTGATTCTTCTTTTGGTCTTCTTCCCGCTTAGCAAAGAGTTATATTAAAGTGACATTTGCAAATTATTGTTATTGTCCTTCATTTCCTTTTATTATTTATTTGTTATTATTTTTAGTTAAGATATTATCATTTACAAAATTAACTGATAACACTGGTCGACAAAAATGATTTTTCATGCTCCTTCAAAAAAAAAAAACTATGTAGACTATGCTAAACTCGAATCAGCTTTCAGTTTTTTACTCTCAGGTTGAGATTTTGTTTATGTCCTAAATAAGTTGATTATATTCAATATAACTCGAGAAGGGTAGAATAAGTAATGCACCAAAATTTTTGTAATAAAATTTTTATCCGCTCAATCGTTTAGGAGATATTTTGAAATAAGTGTCCGGAAAATCTTAAAAGTGAAAATAACAAAAATACCTACATGGAAATACATTTTTTGCGCCTTAAATAAAAATAGGTAGATTAGATTGAATTTAACGTGCTTAATAAGAATCAGCTTTTACCACTTTTCTATCACTATTGATTTTTTTAAGGGCATAAAAGGAGAGTCACACTTGTATAACTCGAAAACGGCTTGTCCTATTATGATTTATTGAACTCCTTTATATAGTGATTTAACCTTTTTTAGCTAAATTTATATAATTTTTTGAGTTAATATTTCCGAAGTTATCCCGTAATTAGTAGCAAAAAAAAAAAAAATATTATTTTTATTATTATTATTTTTGAAAAATGGTGAAAATTTTGATTCATAACTCTAAAATTCTTGAGCGTATCATTTATCAGAATCGTGTCAACTGTTCTCGAGTTATAGTCTCAATTTGACTAACAATTTTCGTATTTTATAGTGTGGTCGCAGGTGATGAGATTAGTCTAATATATTTACCTTCATTTAACTGTGAATAAAATTTTTATTTTATTCTCAGAATTGCCAGATTTTAGGATGTTTTCTCCATAAATTAAATAGATCACAGAATTAAAGCCTGTTTCTCTATGTCGAACGAAAATCTATGCGAACGAAAGCAAGTCGAACGAATTCGAATAATTTTGGGTTTCTGTAGAATTACGTTTTTTTCACATTGTTTTTGTATTATTTCTTATTCAGAGTAATCTTTTTTCGTAAAATATTAAAAATACTACTAAATTGCTTACACGTGGATGCAACCAAGTCAAGAAACAAAAATAAATAAAAAACGAAAAATAATAAAAATAAAATATTTTTAAAATTTTCCTTTTAAAATTGAATTTTAAAGCAAAATCCTAATTTTGCAGCACGAAGGATGTCCTAATGAATGAAAAAACAAGATTAAGGAACATTTGCAATGACCAGGTAGGTAATTTTTTTATTTTCNNACATCCTTTACTGTAGAAGAATTTTTCATAAAAAATTAATTTTTATTTATATTATTATTCAATAAAGTTCTCTATGTCGAACGAATGCTTTCTTTCGCCTTGTAAGCGAAAGAAAACTGATTTGAATTTCTCCAACTTACTTCTATGCGAACAATGAGTCGAACGAAAACGTAAGTGTTTTCATACAAAATACGAAAATATATATGAAATATGCCGTACAGTGCCTTGATTTATATGGGGACAATAAAAGTTCTTGCTAATGGCTAACCGGAATATTAAGCAATGTGAAAAAATTATGCATGTTTTTTTTTTAATTTTTCGGTTAAGGTTTAGGGGTCGCTACCGGCCCCCGAACTGCACTTATAATTTTTTCTTAATTTCTTTATATTTTTCCAGTGTGTGTTTTATTGCTCAGAAATAAGACGATTTCGAGCGTATTTTTACTATATTTAAAAAGATTTATTTCAAAATAAATAGGGGTATATATATACATATTTACATAAAAATCTTCAAATAGGTTATATGTGTTTATTGAAAATATATACATATGTATTAATTAAAAAAAATGGTTTTAATGTTTAAACGTAAAATAGAAAACTTGGTCGTCAAATAAGGCGAATGCCGTAAGCTCTTCCGATAAGTATCAAAGATGGCAAAGGATTTTTTTAATGGCTGCAGTTCCAATTAACTTATTTACTTCTGCATAAGTAAATAAGTCAATTGTAACTCCACTGATGGAGTTACAAACCAGTACTTTACATAAATTCTTACTGAAAATATACAAACATCTCGCATTGAGGATGCTTTGCTATCAGTTAGCTTGAATTCATTTCTAAATAAATAAACCTTTAAACTATAAATGAGCCATCTTTCTAGCCCGGTGAAGACTTGCAGGTGCTCTAAAAAACACTTTAGATTCGGGAATACCTCCTAAGAATATTAGAGACAGCTTCAATAGTTCCTTGTAGTCATCTCGAGGCTGAAATTCTTTTAACTGATTTGGGATGAAGCAAATGGTGTCATCAGTAATATTTTCACATTTTTAAAAACGAATTGATCAGAAATTCCCGATTTAAAGTTTTTCCGATTGAAGTTGAAGTACAAAGTGCTTCGCGGAACACAGCTTCAAACATTATTTCCAAGATGTGATGACGATACGCCAGCCAAAACGTACATTTGTCCATCTTTTGTTCCAAAAAAATACATGCATACATGTATTTGTGAGAGTTGTCTTGTAGACCATTTGTCGTATTTAGCTTTCATCCTTAAAAGTGTTGAGTCCACTTTACCTATTTCTCCAAGAGGATTTACCTTTCGCTGAGCATTTAAAAATCCTTTATCCTCCTGTATTGTTATCATGATTAAGGCATTAGCGTGACCAATATCAAAAGACTTTCCAATGTAGTTGCTGTAGATTTTGTTAACCATATTTTACTGCTTTCGCGTGAAGTCAATGTCGATGAACCAGAATCCAATATAAACAAGCACGAATGTTATATTCGGCCGAATCTATTATACCCACCATCAAGTTTTTCAAATTTTACATTATATGGAAGGTGGGCCGTAAAGTGTGCGGACCAA
>MINK01188129.1:0-25340 GCA_001735545.1 Phormia regina
TTTTAACCGACACTCGAATTCACCAAACAGATCCCTGGAAATCTATTTTGATTTACTATTTTCTTCAGCAAACAAAATATGCAACAATAATGTTGGAGTAAAGACAAAAAAATTAACATTTTTTGGCAGATGTTCGAACAAATGTTTTATTATCCTTTTTTTTTTTTTTGTGCTGTCGATTGGCACTCGTTTCCATTCAACCAAACGGATACCATTTGTAACAGTTTTACTTTTTTCTTTTCAATTTCCGTCTGATTTTCTTCTATAGTTTAGCAATTTTTTTAGTAAAAGTAAAAAGAAGCTATAAATTGAAAATTTAATGTAGCGTATAAACTTTTTTTTAAGTTATATGAAAAAATGCAAGAAATTGTTAACAATTTAAGCAGCGTTAAGCTTAAGAAAACATGTGATTTATATTTTGGTGAAAATAGTTTTGAAAGAAAGGCGTAAAGGGTTTTTAAGGGGAAAGAAATATTAAAATTATTGTGAAATAAAATAATTTTTCGCCAATTGAATTTTAAACAGAAAATTAATGATCAATGATCATAATCAAGATTTTTCAGTTTTTTTTAGTAAAATTGATCAGTGATCAAAAGATTTTTAGAGAAAATTTTATCAGAAATCAAAAGTTTTCTATAAAAAAAATTATCGAAGGTTTTCTATTTAAAAATTGATTAGTGATCATAAATTAAAGAAAAATTTATCAAAAGTTCTATACAAAAAAATTATCAAGTTTTCTATAAAAAATGATTAGTGATAAATTTGCTATAAAAAATGACCAAAAAAAATTTTTTTTTAAAGTTATCAGTGGACAGAAATTTGTTATAAAAAAATTTATCAATGAACAAAACTTGTCTGTAAAAAATTGATCAGTGAACAAAATATTTCCTATAAAAATTGATCAGTGAATTTTCTATAAAAAATTGATCAATGATCAAAAATTTTCTATAAAAAAAATTTACAATGATCAAAAATTTTCTGTTAAAACATTTGATCAGTGATCAAAATTTATCTACTGTCTAAAATCTCCTGTAAAAAACTAAATAAAAATGTTCTCTAAAAAAATAATCAGTGATAAAAAATTTTTAAAAGAGATGTAAAATCTCCTGTTCAAAAATTGATCAGTGATCAAAAATATTCTATTAAAAAATGTATCAGTGATAAAAACTTTTCTTAAAGAGAAGTGATTAGTGAAAAAAAATTTTCTTAAAAGAAATTTATCGTTGTTCAAAAATTTTCTCTAAAAAATTTCAGAAAAAAAAAATATTCTTTAAAAAAAAATTATCAACAATCAACAATTTTATATAAAAAAATAAATTATTCAGTGAAAAATATTAATAATAATAAAAATAAAAAATTATCAATAATCACTGATGCTTCTATAAAAAATTAGTCAATGATCAAAAATTTAAATAAAAAATTTATTAATGATCAGAAATTTTCTATACAAAAATTTATTAATGCTCGGAAATTGTCTATAAAAAAAACTTTACTAATATCAAACATTTTCTTAAAAAAAAAATAATTTTCCAATAAAACTATTGATAAGTGATCAAATAAAATAAAAAGAAATGAATAAAATTTTTCGGTAATAAAAAACTTTCCGTAAAAAAATTAATCAGTAATAAAAAATCTAAAAGAAAATTGTTCAAAATTTTTCTAGAAAAAATTGATCAATGATGTTAAATCTCCTGTTAAAAAATTGATCAGTGATCAAAAATTGTGCTCAAAAAATTTCTGTTAAAACAATTGAGCAGGGAACAAAAATTGTTATATAAAAAATGTATCAGTGATCAAAAACTATCGATTACCTTAAATCTCCTGTAAAAGAAATGATCAGTAAATTTCTCTAATAATTGATCAGTAATAAAATAATTTTCCTTAAAAAATTGATCAGTGATAAAAAAAAATTTCTAAAAGAGAATTGATCAGTGATCAAAAATTTTCTAGATCATATACTTCATACTTAGTCGATGATCAAAAATTGTGTATAAAAACGATCAGTGATCAACAATTTTCAAGAGAATAATTAATTAGTGAATAAAAGTTTTCTATAAAAAATTGATATGTGATAAATATTAGTCTATAAAAAATTGAGTTGATCACTGATATTGCAATTAAAAAAATGTATCAATGATCACCGATATATATATCAATGATTTCTATAAAAAAATTGATTAATTAAATTAATAAAATTAATAAATCAATTAATAAAAAATTATCAATGATCACTGATATTTCTATAAAAAAACTGATTAATGTGATCACTGATATTTCTATAAAAAATGAAACAATGATCACTGATATTTCTTTAAAAAAATTATGAATGATCACTGATATTTCTATAAAAAAAACTGATCAATGATCAAACATTTTCTATAAAAAATTTTTTTTAAAAAATTTTCAATAAAAAAATTGTTTAAAAAATTTTCTATAAAAAAATTGATCAAAAATTTTCTATAAATAAATTGATCAAAAATTTTCTATAAAAAAAAAATTGATCAAAAATTTTCTATAAAAAAAAATTGATCAAAAATTGTTTATAAAAAATGGTTAATGATTAAAAATTATCTATAAACAAATTGATTACTGATCGAAAATTTTCTATAAAAAATTTATCAATATCAAAAATTTTCTATAAAAAAATTGATCAGTGATCAAAAACTATCTATTATCTAAAATCTCCTTTAAAAAAAATAATCAGTTAATAAAAATTTTCTCTAAAAAATTGATCAATGATAAAAAATTACCCGGAAAAAAATCTCTAAAAGGTAATTGAACAGTGATCGATTAAATATTTTAAAAAAAAATTGATCAGTGATGAAAAAATTCCTAGAAAAAAATTGATCAATAATCTAAAATCTATTATTAAAAATTGATTTGTGATCAATTGATCAATAATCTAAAATCTATTATTAAAAATTGATTCATGATCAAAAATTTTCCTTAAAAAAATTGATCAGTGATAAAAAATTTTTAAAAGAAATAATTATTGATAAAAAATTTCTAGAATAGAATGGAATTAAATAGAGTAGAATAGAATATATTAGAAGAGAAAAAATTGATCAGTGATAGAACAAAATGGAACCAATACATTTTTAGAAAAAGTTATTTTCATAAACAATATTTTTTGAATACAATATCGATCAAAGGTATATAAAATAATTGACTTTAAAGATGAACATTTTTTACAAAAAATTGTTTAATTTCAATTTATTACTAAAGGAAATATTAATCAATAGAATACCCCTAATTTTATTGTAATTTCAGATTTTTTTTTTTTTTTAGTTTTTAAACTTTATTCAATTTAAATGTTTAAAAATAGAAAACCTTTAAATTGAATACGTTTTTCTGCTTGACAAGAGAAAAAAACTCCCTCCCTTTCGCTGACATTCAAATGCATACATAAGTATAACAAAAGGAAAAAGAATTCTTTCATTGGAAAAAAAATACATACGCAAATAAAATTCCTTTAAACTTGGCGTTCAAAGCTGTTAAGACATACATTTACACAATCAGCCAAAGGAAATACTTTTCAACATATCGTTTTTTTTTTTTGCCTTAGCAACTCTTCTACGTAAAAATAAAGACATACAAAGCTATAATACATAGAAACATTGGCGCTGCTGCTATAAACGTAAATGATTTTGCTTGATCGATATGTAAATTCCATTGTAGAAGCAACAAAATTTCTTAGTCTTTTACCCTTTTTGGCAGACATATACATTTTGTATGGGTATTTGTATTTGTATTTTTTGGTGTTCTTTTTTTTTTTTAAACTGTGACTAACTGGCTGGCGTAAAGAAAAAAAATATGTTACAACGAAATTTTTATACCCTGCTTTGTTATTTTACAGAAGATTACTATTAGGATTTGTAACCATTGAATTTTTTAGTATTAGAGTATCTTCCTTTTAGTGCTGATGGTATATTTGAATTACGCCTACAAAATTTACAAAAATAAACAAAATATAAAAACTAGCAGACGTCAGTAACTACTACATAAATAATAGTAATAATACATGCACATAGTATATATGTATAAGAAAGAACAGTAAGGAAAAAATCTATAGGTCTGACTTAATTGAATAGAAAATAGAATTTCGAAAAATCAACGACAAAGAAGTGAATTTATCAAATGTTCGAATTAAGCATCAATCGTAAGTTAATTTTTAACTTATATTCAAGATCTTTTTTTGCAACAATCTTTATTTCTAGATTGCACAGTGGGACAGAATAAAACAATTTTTGGAAATAAATCTTTAATTTCTAAACGGATGGTTAGATTTGCGTGAAACTTTAAGAAGTGTTTAGTATTACGTTTGAAAGGGGACCCAATAGATCCTAAAGGAGCGTACCTATAGGGGTTAATATAGGGTACATTTTTAATCGCTAGCCAAATTTATTTATTCCTTATCGAATTTTAAATATTCTTACAGGCCTTGATAAGACCTGCAAAAAAATAATATTTTCTGTTATATTTATCTCTTATAGTTTAAGAGTTATTTGCTTTTGAAATTTTAAGTACCTCAATTTTATAAGTTCTTCCTCCAGATTTCTTTTTTTTTCATTTTGATAATTAAAAAACAAAATTATCTATTGAATATAGAAATTTGAAGTCAATATCATTACAATTTTGAATCTTATAATTGCTAAATTGATGATTTTTTTTTTTCAAAAGAAGTGACTACACATTGTTACCACTAAATTAAAATTTTCTTTAAAAACCAATAATATTTTTTTTTTTTTTAACTTTTCTGAAAGATATCTTTACAGGGATGAACTTAAAATTAAAAACAAGCCCTATAACCCAAATGGTCAAAGTACACATCCTCCCGAATTTAGTCCATTTTATATAAAATTTGTGAGTTTAGTCTATATTTTCTAAAATCTTAAAGCACAAATCGGCAAACGGTAGGAGTCTATAAAATGATATTAAAAGTTTTCAATTGAAATCTTTGGGACTTTGGGATTTTATAGACGAAAATGTTAAAATAAAATTTTTGGAATTTTCGGCATTATTTTTTAAGAATTATAGGATTCCTTTTACAAAAAAAAACATAAAGCTTTTTACATTTTCTTATTATATACAATAAATTGAACATTCACAGAAAATTTCATTAAAATATCTTTCGTAAAAACGATTTTATTACAGATAATTTAGTTTATTACAGATCTTAATAGTTTCTCAACAAAAAATAATTTTTTACAAAAGTTTTATTTTATTTTTAAAAATCTGAAAATTTTAAAATTCGATTTTTTTCATCTAAATTATATTGCTTAGCTGAGACAATTCTTCGTTATATAGAATAAGGATGAAATCGATATCTTTTATAGATCCGAAACTACGTCACTTTAAAATTGTATAAGTCATGGAAAATTATACTTTTTATCAGGGTCTACAATAATATTAAAAAATATTTGAAATTGAACAGAAATTAAAATTTGGCCAGCGATTAGCTCCACCCCTAAGAGTTCTCTTGGGTTCTGTTCTTTAAAACTTAACATCTCTCTCTTTAAGGTTTAATACAGAAAATTCAATTTTTTTCTTTTTTCGGCGTATCTGCTACGCCTATAAAAAATTTCATGTAAATCCAACCAGCCGATCAGAAGTTATAAATTTAATTACAAAAATTTTGAAGATTGTTCTGATAAAACCCCTACCTAAAGAAATTACGCTGAATTTTAATACCAAGTATTTCGATACTATATGACATATAGATATTAAATAAGAAATTAATTTATTGTGCTATGGGCTTTAAAAAATCTATTTCAACATACAGACGAACATATAAGGATTGCGATCGAAAAAATTTTAACACACATTTTGCTTCAGAACTTTTTTCCGAAGCTTATCTTTGAAAAATATGTCAGTTATTATTTTAAATGACAATCATGTTGCTCTGTCGTACGTGCTTTAAATTATTAAAAAGTTTCAAAAAAATCCAAATTGGTCCTACAAAGAATAAAATATCTGCTGTCAAACAGTTTCCAATGTTATTAAATAGTATCTAGAGAATTCAACCATTGATAGCGAAAATGATTCGAAAAGAAAAAAGGTCCACATGAAATTTTAAAGGCCAAGAAAATTGAAAGAATTCCAAAATATCTGGTAGAAAAGAACTCCTTTAGCTCAGTACTCAAGCTATTTGGAGCAAAAAATGAATGCCAATTCAAAGTTTAAAATATATAAAGTCCGAAATTTTGCTGAAAAAATTTTGCAAAAAAAATTGAAACTTTAATTATTTATAATTCTTATACAATTTTAATTAGCGTACTATTAACATCAAAAAATTTGAATTCTGAAGATAGCCATATAGTACTATTTTATAAATGATGTGTTGGAGAAGTTGGGTGTTCTTTAAATAGTCAATTATTTTGTCTCCCTTTCCTTTTTTTTTATTCCCGTTATCTTTTGGATTTGATTGGTCATAACCAATTGATGATTGGGATCCAAAGGTGACTGAATGAGAAAAGTTGACCGATAATACGCTTCCTTCTACCAATCGGAAATTAAAATTAAATTTCATACAAAAATTTTCATATTGTATAATGCACGACGAAACGTATATACTGAAAGATTTGTTGCAGCTTTATGCTCAAAATTTGTGTGTTGATGATGATCGGGTATATGTTAAGATAAGTTTAGGGCCGAAAAGCTGTCGAAATTTTCTACAGAATTCCTGGTTTGGCAAGATTGATACAATTGCGGCAAAAGAAGTTATTTGTTACAGTGGGCTCAATAAATATTGAAAAATGCAACAAAGAATGTTTGCGAAAAAAAAATAATTTTCCTTTCATAATAGAGCACAATGGGTCTATATATTTTTGCTCCGATTTGGAATCATTTTGTTAACTAAAAATGCTCTAAAGTGATACCAAAATACCAGAGAAGAGATATTGGACTTTTGTGAAAATAAAATTGAAGAGAATCAAACAGTTGTACCAAAATATTGAAGATTTTAAAATGCAATGGGCAGAATGCTCCAAAAATGTAGCTAAAACCACTATAAAATTTCAAATGAAAGGGTTATCAAAAAAGGTCTACAAGTTCATAAGTAATGGTAAGAAGAATAATGGTTTTATTTTTCTATGATCTGTAGTATATTATCATTTAAATACAAAAACAATAAAAACTCCATGATCAACTGTTTTCAAATTTTTGAATATTAAATATGTTAAGATTTTTTCGATCGTACTTTTTCAAATAACTTCGTGATATTTGAAGATTATAAAAATTACAGAATTTTTAAAAGAATTTTAAATATTAATATTTTTCTGTGATCGTATAATTATTTCACACACTATACATATAAACAAGTTTTCATATTTCACTTGTTCATTTCTATATTTGTACATAGAAGTAATGGTGAAATGTGACAGGGGAAGTTCAAATATCTAATAAACAATTTGCTATTTGACGTATGTATGTATGTTTGTATTTATAAGTTATCCTAGCTTATGAACAATTTTTTTCCAAATAGAATTAAATTTCAAACATTTGATTATAAACATTTCCAAAGCGTGCAACTACAAATAACATAAACTTATTCACTCAAATTATTTGTAACGAAAATAAAATTAATTTAACAATTTAGTACAATATTTATTTTTAACCTATAAGAGAGAAAGAGAGAAACAAAGAGCGAAAGTAATAGCTATAAAAAATATATAGACTTGAATAAATCAGTTATTAAATTAAATAACAGAACATTGAACTCATTACTGTAATAAAAAAAATTACTACAACTAATTACTAAAGGCATAAAAAATAATTAACTTATATAAAATGTTTATTTTAATTATATGAAATATATTTTTTTATTAATTTATAATTATTTAAATTAAATTAAACTAAAATTAAAAATAACTTTTTTATATTTATTTTTAGCTTATTGAACTTGTTGCTGTTTGTTATTTTACATGCATATGACGGATTTGACTTCCTTTGTTTAATGAATACTTACAAATATAAAATAATTATTTCGATATAAATCAATTCATTTCCAATTAATCATCATCTCTACCAAACGCCGCCCGCTCCTCTTTTTACTTTTTCCACATTATAAAATTAATTGTCTTCGTTGATCTAGAGAAAAAAAATTTGACAATAAATAAAGGAACTTCCTACTCTTGCCACAACAGTTATTTGATTTCATTCAAATTGTATACAATATTTGTTAGCAGCTTTTGATTTTTGAAAACTTTTATAAAAAAAACACCAACAATATGGGTCGTAAAGTTACTGTTGCTGTTACAACATTAAATCAATGGGCCTTGGATTTTGAGGGTAATTTGGCTCGTATTTTACAATCGATTTTGGAAGCCAAAGATATGGGAGCCTCGTATCGTACAGGTCCTGAATTGGAAGTATGGTAAGTTTTTTTTTTAATCTTCATTTTAGTTAATCTTATCCTTAATTTTAATAGTCTTAATACTAAAAGGATTTTGTAGCAAATTGAAAAATTATCTGAGTATTTTTTTATTACCATCAGCTTCTTGTTTAAAAAATTGTTTTAATGCGAATAAATTTTCAAATTTAGATACATTTACAACCAATTCCAGATATTTGCAATAGGGGTTATCAAATCGACTTTCAAATAATCGAACAATCGGCTTTTTGTTGTAAAAAGTCGAAATCGACTTTCTTGATGCCAAAAGTCGAAAAGCCGAAAATAGTCGAAAAGTCGGAAAAAGTTGAAAATAGTCGGAAGAAATCGAAAAGTCGAAAATAGTCGGAAAAGGTCGAAAAGTCGGAAAAAGTCGAAAAGTCGGAAAAAGTCGAAAATAGTCGAAAAAAGTCGAAAAGTCAAAAATAGTCGGAAAAAATCGAAAAGTCGAAAATAGTCGGAAAAAGTCGATTATAGTCGGAAAAAGTCGAAAAGTCAAAAATAGTCGGAAAAAATCGAAAAGTCGAAAATAGTCGAAAAAAGTCGAAAATAGTCGGAAAAAATCGAAAAGTCAAAAATAGTCGGAAAAAATCGAAAAGTCGAAAATAGTCCAAAATAGTTGGAAAAAGTCGATTATAGTCGGAAAAAGTCGAAAATAGTCGGAAACTCGAACAAAGTCGGAAAAAATCGAAAAGTCGAAAAAAGTCGATTATAGTCGGAAAAAGTCGAAAATANNATTATTCCAAAATTAAAAAAGTCGAAAAATCGACTATTTAAGAATTGAAAAAGTCGAAAAATCGACTATTTGAAAATTAAAAAAGTCGAAAAGTCGACTTTTTGTTCAAACTATAAAACCCTAGTAAAGCCAGTGTAAAGCCATTATATTAGCTTCTTAACTCATTACTTAGCAACCAAAGTTTTTGCTGCGATATTTTTGTTCGATTAATTTATTAATTAATAAGTAAATAAAATATTTGGAAATCGATACATTTTATTATTATTATTAATATTTTAATTTTGTTCAATTGAGCAATTAAAAAATTAATTGGAATAGTTTTTATTTTTGATTAATCGTTTTGTGACTTTATAATACTATTTTTACAATAAAATAAAAACGTTAGTTTTGAAAAAAAATTGTTTTAAATTGTTAAATATTAGTATTATTTTATCAAAAAAAAAAATATATTTTTAAATATTTGTTCTATGCTCCCATAAACCAAAAATATTTTTAAAACTCACAGATTCCAAATATAGCCTTTTAATTGATGAAATTATAATATTTTTACAATTTTTCTAGTGTTTGATTAAACTCTTATTTCAGTTCTTTTAATCAGAGTTTTTAATTCCGTTTTTTCTTGTACAAACAGCGTTAAACAAAAATGTTACAATAGACAACATTGTTTTTTTTTTAATGCACATGTTTTTGCTTTTCTTCTTTCAGATTGATTCACTTTTTGTTTATCACATTTTTTGCAGTGTTTATCACTTTATATTATTGTTTTGTTTATCTGTAAATTTAACTAAATTTTAAATAAATATTTTAATAAAAAAATATTTAATAAATAAATATTGCATTTCAAATAACAATTAATTAAATAAAACAAGAGGATACAAATAAAAAGTGGAAAAGAGAGAGAGAAATTAAACTACGGCTGCTGGAAGTTAGTGTTTTTTTTTTTTTTTCAAAGAAAATATTTTATAAAGTATATTTTTTATAACATATTCATTAAAATGATTTTATAAAAAGTGTTTTTAAAGAAAATTATATATAAAACATTTAATTCATAAAAAACTAACAAAAATTAAGAGGATATAAGAAAAAAGTTTTTATAAACCGTCCCTGATGCATTACCATAATTATTTTAAAGGAAATGCGATTTAATTAATTTAATTAAAGTAATGAACTGTAACTAATGAAATCTATTCAAAAAGTTGCTAAACTTGTGTCGTAAACTTAAAATAACTATAAAAATTTATTGGTGGTCTGCTGCAAGTTACACATAAATTTAAGGTTATGTTTTTTTGTTTATGTTTTTTTCTATTTTTATGTTATTATTAATACTTTTTGTTATTAAATTAATATTTTTCACTTGTTTTATAGGAAAACATTATAGAAACCCTTTAATCTTTTGTGAATTTGTTATAAATTACCTTTCTTTGCCTGTTGCAAATATCTTTACTTAATTTAATCGACCAGTTTTAAACTACATTCAGTTTTTGCTTTAAAATTACGAAATTTTTCTTTATGCAGCAACTTCAATTGTTTCTGCATTTTCCCCAAAAAAAGGTAGAAAAAGCTTTATTGTCAAAATCAGCTGTTGAATAACTGCGCACTATCACTATTACTGACCTGCCTTTACAGTGGTCGTTACAAAGTAGAAAAATTAACGTTTATAAATTTTTACAAAAATATAAGTTTCTTCAGGCAATTGTTTCAACACTCACGGGATGATTTAAACTGATAAGAATAATTTTATTTTCATATAAAGCAATTGAGTTTAATAAAAATTATCTCTTAAGTTTCAGCTTAATGAAAATGAAACGTTTGTGTAATACAGAGGAAGACCCAACAGATAATATTGAAATAATAAAACGTACAAAAGAAGATTTAAGCACAACAGCAATATATGAGGCCACCCATAATTTCAAAGAAGATCCCATAAGTGATATAGATGATGAGGAGGAATCTAAGAGGTGAGTTGTAAGTTATATATTCATTACAAAATTATTAAATTCAAACTTACCTTTTAGTTCTGGCACCTCAATACTTAACACCCGCCTGGGCAATTGCGAGGTATGTGCTGCTCATCAAGCCCGCTATACTTGTCCGAAATGTGAAGTTAAAACCTGTTGTCTGGACTGTGTACGTATACACAAAAAAGAACTTAACTGTGATGGCATAAGAGATCGTACCAAATTTATTCCACTTAAACAAATGACCAAAATGGATTTTATGAGTGATTATTATTTTCTAGAGGAATGTACACGTTATGTAGAGGATCGCAAAACAGATCAAATAAAGAAGTATACACGTTATAATCGTGATCTTCCTATGCATTTAAAAAAATTACGTGATGCAGCTAAAGAACGTAATATAACGTTGAAATTTTTATTACAAAATTTTGCTCGTCATAAAGAGAATACAACATATTTTGATTGGCGTACCAAGAAAATATGGTGGCGTATAAAATGGATATTTGTTAATGCGGGAAATTTATGTTATACTGATGAGAAATGTTGGGAAGGAGCATATTTAAGAGATTTACTTAGGAAATATGTAGATAGAGAGGCGGTAGAGGAAAATGTGCCAGAGAAAAAGAAATTGGAATATTATCAAAGTAAAGGAGTGCAGAATTTGAAGGTAAAGTAAAATTTATATGGAAAATTTAAAACAAATTGTAAATTAGGATAAAATTTTAATAAATTTGAGATTTAAAAAAAAGTAGGTTTACAATACTATTTTCAAAATTGTAGTATTTAAATTTTGTTGAAAATATCAACAAATTTTACGTAAATTCTGCATATTTTATAAAATTTTACTCCTAAATAAGGATTTATAAAGAGTAGTATTTTATTACTAATTTTCAGAAAAGTAGTAATATACTACTATATTTCCAAATAGTAGTTTTTTCCCTAAGTTTTTAGATTTAAAACGAAATTTCATAATAATTAATTGGTGGATTCACAAAGTGTCCCAAAATATTTCAATGTATAAAAAATATTGTTATTGCTTTTCCTTTATGAAATTTTATGACAATACGACATGATAGCACACTGTGTGAATAAGAAAAATTTTAACATTTAATCCTTAAATATTTTCTTAAGGTTCTATTAAAAGCCGAGGGTATTAAACGCTGTAAAGATCGTTACTATTTGCTGGATGTTAATAAAACTTTAAAAGCCAATTTGTGTGGAAAAACTTTAGTAGAATATCCATGGATTTACATTAGCTATGAAGATGATTGTCACGCATTTGATGTCATCGATAGTGGTAAGGACCTTCAATATAATTTATTTATAAATATTTTATTTCAATTTTTTTTTTATCTCCCAGACGAAGATGTGGAGGCTGAGGCTAAGAACCATGAAGCCGCTTTAGAGGCTTATCGTAAAGAATTACTGCAAAAACAAAAACAAGCTGAAGAAAATCCAGGAGAAGAGGATGACACAGAAATAGATAATGAAAAAATACTTAAGTTAGCCAGTGAAAAAAGAAAACAAGAAAGACAACTTAAACGCCTAGAATATGAGAAAAATGCCAATAATTTCTTATTCACTGATGAACAACTAATGGAGGTGTTATCTTCTTCCTCAGAAGAAGAGGAATAAAAAGTTAATTATTATGATTTTTTTTTTCAATTAATATATTTTTTTGTTTATTATTTTACCTAAAATGTGTTTCATATTTTTATAACTTGTCTCATAAATATTTCTTTTAATTTTTTTTTATTATTTATTCATATAAAAAAGAATTATTATTATTAGGATTTCTTGTTTTTTCTTGCTTAAAAGGAAACCTACACAAAGAAAACTATAAAGTAGTAAATTGTTTATAAAAAAATAAAATATGTATATAAAAAAAGAAGAAAACAATATAGACAAAACAAAAAAACGATTATTTTAAACATGTTTTTTTTTCTTTTAGTGAATAAATTAACAATTTAAGAAGGTTAAGGTTTGTTTTTCGTTTAGGTTTAGTTTTTGTTTTTTTACTTTAAACAACTTTCATTATGCTACATTTTATGGTTTGTTGTTAATATTTTTAGATGTTGAGGGGAATTTTGTTTCGTTTAGTTTAGCTATATTACAAAACCCAAAAATATAAAATAAATACTATAACAACTATACCGGCAGCGGCTGCTTTAACATACATAGATTTACGATTTAAATAGGTGGCATCTTTTTTATATTTCTGGGACATCATGGAAAGATTTTGAGTTTTTGTATCAAGTTCTAAAATGGAAAAAAATAAAAAACAATTTGCATTAATTTGTTTTAAAGAAAAAAGAAATGAAGTATGAAGAAAAAATACCTGATAAAACAGTACCACGCTGAAGGACATCATCGATGTTTTGTACCTTAAAGAAAAATTAAGAATTTAATTAAAAAAAGTCATAATTGGGAACAAAGTTTTGATAAATTAAGTTAAAAATTGGGCAATATTTATTGAAAATTCATGAAATTACGAACAAAATTAAGATTAAAAAAAAGTTTTTTACTACATTTTTCCAAAATAGTATTTTTATAAATTTAAAAATTATTTAATACTAATAAAGAACTGAGGATTATTTTGATATTTTGTTTAAAACTTTATATTTTTATTTTAAAAATGTAAACAAAATATCTATTTTTAAAAAACAAATACAGGTATGTGATGAAAACCGATCGATTTTAAAAAGTTGTGATGAATTTCGTTCCATTTCAAAAACAATTTTTGCAACAGACATTTATTTTTATTTAGATAATAATGTTATAAAATCTAATAGAAAATGATTAAAATCCAATTTTTATTTATAACAAAACGATAAAATAAATGCATCTCACATTTTTTTTCGATTTGAAATCTATTCGTTTTTAAAATCGTTTTTTATCGCAAACCTTATAGTTTGCTATTTAAGTCTTCATAATTTTCTTACACACTGTAGGTAACTAATTGCAGTCTAAGGTTCATAAGTTAAAAAAAACTTCTCTCCAATTAAAATTATACAATTTAAATTTTATCCAATCATATTTCAAAACTTTAACAAAACTCTCAAGGCTATTTAAAACTTACCATTATACGTTGCACATCCTGTAATTGGGTATTTATGGTATTAATATTGCGTCTTCGATCGGTGAGTTGTTTTTTGGCCTTTTGTATATAAACATCAAATTCTATAAAAGCATAAGGTCGTGTCACTGAATTAACTTTACGTCCATAATTAGCATGGAATTCTTGGGCTAAATCTTCCAAGTAATTAAATGCCAAACGTTTCGAATACATTTTATCACACATAACCAAATAACAAACATCATTTTCAATTAAGTAGCTAAATTCAAAGGAAAAACAAAAATAAATTTCAAATAATTTTTCAGTAAGCTTGAAAAGAAATACTCACTGGAATAGATATGGTCCAGTTTCTATACTACAACGGGCTGGTGAATGTGAACCCAATTTACGGAATAACATTTTTGCTTGATTTTGGTACTCCATAATACTTCGACCACTCTATAATATATGATGAATTTATTATTAAATCATTTTTTGTTATTTGAAAACCCCATTATTACCTGTTCATCATCCTGCATAGTGCCCACCAATGGTAGGCCATCAATCACTCTAGCTATCATTGTCAGCAAAGCCATGTTTGTGTTATTTTTAGTTTAGCTAATTTTCTACTATGTTTTATAGGTAATTTACTGCTTTAAGCAGTTTCTTCTGAAGCTTATTGTAGTTGAAATAGCTTGTGAAATGTTTTGTTTAACAAGAAAACAAGAAAAAAACACTTTAAAACTAAGTTCAATGATTGTAGTAGTATTTTGGCCAGTCCAGGCACACGTCAGCTACGCAGATAACAAAGCCAACGTAAAATTAACGATAACGACGGCATTTGTATAAAATTCAGCTGCGGATCAAAATCGGATGGACACAACAATTGTGATCATAGTCCCATAAAAATTATGTGCGCTCTAAAATTTCAATATTTTTTCCTGAGAATTATTTCAAATAATTGACGGATCTTATTTAGTTATTTTAGTTGCAGTTGGAGCAAAATTATTCTAAGTAGTTGAGCCTTAAGTAACTTTACGTCTTAATGAAAACTAAAGAAATTTAGAAATATCTATCAGGAAGCGGAAATAAGTCACAAATTTTTAAACAAAATAATTTTTAACAGAATTTATAAAAAGGTTTCACAATATTATTTTTAATTTTCGTACAAATTTTTAAAATATATGTTATTTTAAATAACTCAAATAATATACTATGTGAGTTGCATATTTTTTATATATTTTTTTAAACATAAGAAATCAGACTATGTCCAATAATCCGAACAATATTATAATGATATCGAAACGACATGACCTAGGTGATAAAAATTATTATTAGTCACAATCGTTCTTGTATCTATAACGATTTTTATGGACTAAAGTGTATTATTCCTTATGATTTCGTTTTCAATAACCGTTATTTCTAAAAATAACGCTAATAAAATCATCCTGTTCTGAAAGCTATTTAATACTAAAAATTATGTCTATTTGCGTTTAAATATACTAAAGATAATTATATAGAAACATTAACAGCAAAAATAAGAAAAGATCTAATTAAATATAAAACATATAAAAATTGTTATAAATGACACATTTAATACATAATTTATGAATAATAATAATTTGAAAATCTCAAAAAAAGAAAAAACAAATTAAGGACTGCACACGAAAAAATCCGTACATGCTCTTGGGCTTATAACTTTTGATGTAGTAAAAAATTAATACAAGGAAATTTTATTTTTGTAGATGTGCGAGTACTTCATAATTATGCTATGGGCTTTATTATGGATTTATTAACATGACCAAAAACGGCGGCTGTATTTAAGCCTAAGTCTTCCTTAAGCGGCGGCGGCTCCTAAAAAACCTCCGGCAGATGGCTTAAAGCCGGTCTCTGTTCTGTGTCAGTGAAATATCAGTGTAGTCACGACCTAATTGTTAACAGGGTGATTTATATATATATTAGAGTATTTATGCTTTACTACAGCTGTTTTATAATTACGAAATAATGAACAAAACAAAATTGCCATTAATTTATATATTGCCTATCCCTTTTGTTCAACAACTTTAGCTTTTCTTTCAGTTTCTTTAAAATTTTCTTAGTTGATGGTTGTGTTAACGAATTTTATTGGAAAATTTCTTAAGAAAACGATAAAAACTAGAAAATAAAACGATTTACGAAGTGAAAGCGATTAATAATATGTAATTGGAGTAATTAAAAATAAAATATTCTATAAAATTAAAGCTTACAACGATACAGTAAGTTTTCTGATTGGAAAATTTTGTAAAAAAATGGGGTGAAAGTTATAAAAAATCAAAGAAAAAAGCAAATAAGAAAAAATGAAACAGAGTTGTGTAAAAAAGTAGTGAACAAAATAATTATATAGAAAAATATATAATTAAAATTCTGAACATAAACAGAAACTTATGTAATTGAGGTGTTGTGTTTAAATTTATTTCTTTTTTACTTTTAATGCTATTTTTTATTAATAATGTAATAATTTGTGTTTGATTTTACTAATACCTTTGTGTTACAACTCTGTGTTATTTTTTTGACATTTTATCTTTTTTCTGCATTGACATTTTCGTTAAGCTCGTTTCGTATAGTTCGTGTGAAAAAGTTAAATTTTTCTTTTAAGAAAAAACTTAAATTTTTATAAATTTTTAAGAAAAACTGGAAAATTATTAAAATAGCATGTTTAATTTATGTGTTTATAATAAAAAATCCTAAAAGAATATAAAATTTTTAGTAGAATTTTTAAAAAGAAATTAAGGTAAATTTTTGTTCACTTTGTTACAAGTAACAAGGTGCCAACGTATACAAGTGTATGTGTATAAGTGTAGTATATAATAAAAAAAGGTCCACGTAAACTTTATGGACATTCTCACTTTTGTTAAAATATTAAAATATATTTTGCACAAGAGGTTTTTTCTTTTTGTAACTAACAAGCTAATGTGTTGGTAATTTGTTTTTATTTAAAAAATTAACAAAAACAAGTTATAGTATAAGAAAGAAAATATTTGTGTATATGTACATTTGTATGTATATCCGTCAATTGTGGGCAATAAGGTAGTTTTGTGTAATTGTTTTTTTTTTTTACTTTTCATTTAAGTGAGAGTGAGTATGTGTTATAATATTTTTTTTTGCATTATCATGTCTTGTTTTTATTTCTTATTATGTTGCTTATATTATCGGGCCAGTTGTTGGTACATTTTTTGTTTTTGTTATAATTGTTGTTGTCAACAACAATATGTTATTCCTCTGTATGTGTTGAATTACAGGGGTGCATTCAACTTTTCTTAGGAATTGGGGACAATTGTAACGAAAAATAATCCGGTTTACTTGCTTTAAATCAAGAAAAAAATCAATAAATTTGAAAAATTTTCTAGTTATTAATACCTTTAGAAACTAGTTATTAGTAAAAATATTTGAAAAGAAGTATATTAATTTTTATTTAAATAAATATTTGTGTTTAGCTTATAAAAATCATTTCAAAGTTTTCTCATAAATCATGTCTTGGGTTCAACATAAAAAACCATCCATTGCTACTACATCATCTCCATCATCATCATCATTATTAAATATTTCTGCACATTCTACATCACAAAATTATCATAATTCACTATATAATACAACAAATCGTAATGCTAATTCTGTACGGCTGCAGGCTTCACCCGCAGTGTTAAACGTTACTCAACAAAATCCTTCTCCCAATCTATTGATGACGTCACAGTATTCTAATAAAACAAATACAACATTGAAATCCAATCTAACAGCAACAACAACAACATCAGCAATGCGTATAAATCCTACATCACCCTATCAAGCTCAACAACAGTTGCATCAACAGCAACAGTCCGCAGCTTCAACGCTACCACAGCAACGTCATCAACATCAGCAACTTCATAATGCTTTACAACAGCCAACATCACAGCAAACGGGCAATACACCCTCCACCCATTTGCAGGGGGTTTTTAATAATAGCAATCAACAGGTAAAGTGTTTGTTTATATTAGAACTTCACAATATGGCTCCTAATACGTGAGCCCAGTGCTAGTTCTACAGCAGGGATGGAAAATTTGAATACAATTTTCTTGTATTTGTATAACATTGCTTAATGAATAAATAAATAAAAAAATTTAGTTCGTTATTTTACAAAATAAAGTTTCGATAAGTTTTTAAAGCGTTATAAATATACTATCTTTTAATTAAAGCTTTTGGTTTAAAAATCAAAGTTTCTAAATTTAACTCAAATTAAATATTTTGGTAAATTTTGTTAGAATTTATTAGGTACAATAGGAATACACAAAAAGTTTTTAATTTAAAAATTAAGGCTTCACTAAGTTTTTATGTCTGATATAAATTGTTTAGTTAAACGATTCATTAATCAAAATTTTCCATTCCTGCTTTTCAACGTTCTCTTATTTGAATTTGCTGATTGAAGTACCGGGAATTTAATTTTGTTTGTATATATGAATATATGTATATTTTTTTCTTTTCAAAATTTCATTTTTCTCATTTGGGGTTTCTTATCATTTGGCATGTTTACAATTATTATTGGTATTATTTTTTTAATTGGCACAATCATTTTTTATGGGAATTGTTTGGATTTTTATTTATTGTTATTTTTATTCTATTATTTAAAAATTTTAAATTTTATATATTTTCAAAATTGTTTATTATAAATTTTATCAAAATATTTTTGTGGGAATAAGTTTATATTACGTTTTATTTCTTTAGAATTATTATTATTATTTTTTTTTTTGAAGAAAAAACAAGACCTAACTTGAAAACATAGAATTAGGTATGTAATTTTATAATTTCTATTTTATTTAGCAAAATTCTTGGCCTGCACAACAACCCGGTTACTTGCCATCAACAAAAATGATGCAACCTACACCAACACCACCACCGGCTGCAGCTCCTGTAGCAAACAATTGGCCTCAACAGCAACAGCAGCCACCACATAATTATCAAAATGTTAATATGTATCAGCAGAATCCATCAACGCAACCGCCACCTCAGCAATGGCCACAAAATCCTCAGCAAACAGCGCCAACAGCAGCTTATGATAACTTCTATCAACAGCAACAAACTCCTGCTAATAACAACATGTTTCAGCAACAACATCAACCGCCTGTACAACAGCAACAAGTTGATTCACAAAATCCAGCAACATTTTTCCAACAACAGCCTCCGGCTACACAAAATCCTCCAACAAATCCTGTAAATTTCTTTGATACAACTAACAATAACAATCAAACGTCTACAGGAGATGGTTGGGGTGATTGGGATTGGAATGATAATTCTACTATTGCAGCAGAATCAACTCAACAGAAAAATGAGGCCAATTCGCAGGCTTTGCAGCCGCCAGTAGCAAATCAACAAACAGCTAATTATAATAGTTCTATAATAGCTGATAGTTTTAATAGTCAAAATAATAATGATTCTTGGAATTGGGGTGGAGGAGCTAACGAGCAAAATGAGCAACAACAAGTAGCTTATAATCACAATAAAGAAAGCCAATCTTTGGATAATGTTAACACAGCACAAAATGACAATTGGAATTGGAATGCAAATGCTAATGATAATGAAAAATTAAAACATCAGCAGCAGCAACAACAACAACAAAAGCAAATTCCTCCTTCAGTGCCATTAACAAATGAGCAACATAATGATAATTGGAATTGGCAAACATCCAATGAAAATCAACAACATATTGCTAAAGCTCCAACAAATGTACAAGCTTCCTCTCCGCCACCACCACCGCCTACTGAATTTTCCTCCTCTGCTGCCACAGAAAATCATAATTATAATACAAATGCAACATCGGCGACAGCTAGTAGTAACATTCCAAATACAGTTTTTGTTACCCAAGCAAAACCTGTCACTCTACCCTCTCGCCAATATGCTTCACCACCTGGTGGTAATACTCCTGTAACAGAAACTCCTCCCGAAACTGCTTTAATGCCTCCACAAGCTTTTCAAAATGTAGAAGAACCACCCGCCAGCAGGCCTCAAACTGTGGTATCGCCCTCTTTGCCACCACCTAATGTGGCCACACCTCCTCTAAATAATATACCACCGCCAGCTGGTTTGCCACCAGCTAATACATCTAGTGGTAATCCTTTCAAACGTTCTGGTGTGGCTCAACATCATCGTGCTACTGGTTTAATGGCTACTCCTAATACCTCGGGTACAATGCCTACAGCAGTTCCAAATCCAGCTGTTTTCTCTATGCCTCCACCTCCCCCAGCAGATTTTGCTAATCCCTCTACAATTTCTCTCTTAGAACCGGATAATAATGAATTGCCTTCACAGGAAAACCAAGAAGTTCTTTCACCACCCTCCACCTCTAATATAACCTTACCAAATGCGGCAACACCAGCTGCTCCTACTTCAATTTCTTTACCCAATTCTGCTGCTGTTTCCGTTTCAACGCAACCTCCACCACCACCTAATGACGAACGTAATCAATATTTGCAAACGAGTCATTTGTCGGAAAATTCAGAAGAGCAACAACAACCTGAAGCTGATGGTTTATTGCCACCTCCTGGCCTATCGCGCTTAGTTTTGGGTGAACCTGAACTAGAAGCCTCACAACAGCGCATGGTTATGGGCACTGAAGCTCCACAAGCTGATAATGCTGTTACTCAGGCAGCTGTTATGCATTTGGAGGAACGTCATGCGGATGGTGAAGATACTGCTTCGGAAAATGCGGTTCCAGTTACAAGTTTAGCTGGACAATCAGGTGAGTTTTAAAATCAGTTTAACCATGAAATTAAAGTTTTTATTACAAAAATTTATTTCACAAGATAGACATTTTTTATTGTATTTATATGTTTTTCAAAAATTGTTTTTAAAAATGTATTTTTTTTCAAAAAACCTTCACCAAATTTAGTTTTTAATTTAAATTATATTTACCTTTTTCCAGCCCCACCCACTTCATCCGCTCTATCCTCTGATCGTAATCTATATTTGGTGCCGGGCGAAAGTAACAATACCCCTAACAATCAGCAACAACAACGTGTTGTAACCGGTGTAGAATTAGCTGAACAGCGTGAAATCGAAATGGATGGTGAAAATCTCGAAGATGAGCAAATACAACAGCAGCAACAACAACATCAACAGCAGCAACATCACCAGCAGCAACATCACCAACACCAACACCAACCACATCATCATCATCACCATCAACAAAATCAACATTCACATACCGCTTTATCACCAGAAGCTCGTAATGAACCTCCCGTAGAGGGAGCTGATGATAATGTAGCTACTGCAGTACCAGCAATTTTGACTCCTGCTGTCACAAGTCATGCAGTTGATCAACATCAAGATCATCACCAACACCAACAACAACATCACCATCATTCAACTAATCAATTGGCTAAAAGTAAAGAAACTAATACGATTTCATCACCCAACGATGATGATGACAGTGATGATCGTTTATTAAATGAACGTGTTCAAAGTACCGCTGGCTCCTCTAAATCTCGTTCAAAATATGAAAATGATCGCTTAGCGGTAACAGCAAGACGTCGTGATAAACGTTCTTCAGAACGTTATGAAAGTGATGAATATTTAAATTCTGAAGGTGAATATTCCTCAGAACGTGAAGAAAGAGAACGCAGAGAACGTGATCGTAGACGTAATTATCGTGAGGGTAGTGTACGTAGTGAACGTGGTGGTATTAATGATGATGATGAGAAGCGTTCAAGACGTCATCGTACTTCCAATAAACGTGATAAATACTATTATGAGGGTGAGGAACGTAGTCGAGGAGGGGGAGGTGGCGTTCGTGATGAACGTGAACGTGATAGAGCTGGAGAACGTTCGAAGGCTGAAAGACGACGTCAGCGAGGCTATGATAATGATTCTCGCTATGAAACTGAGGAATCAACACGTTTCGATAGCCGCAAAGATCCCTCTAGACGTAGCCTAAGACGTAGTGATCGCAGCGATCAAGGTAATGACTATGATGATTATAATCGTAGAGGCGCTTATCGTTCTTCTAAAAGAGCTCCTGATAATTATGAATCCGATAGAAGAGATCGTCGACGCAGCGATAAACATCGTGAGCCACGCTATAGGGAAGATCCACGTTATGATCCTCGCGAATATGAAGATTATCGTAAACATAGTTCACGTAATGCACGAGAAAGTGATATGGAGAAAGAAGGAGCTGGAGCTTCAACTCGTTCCGGCCGTATGCATCATGATCCTAGACATGCAGCCATGTATGGTTATCCTTCGGGTGGTTATTATGATCCCTATACTGCCTACTATTACCAACAAATGGCTCGTACTAATCCTCAAGCTTATGCTGAATGGTATAAAAAATATTATGGTCAAGCAGCTGTTGCGGGTGTAGCTGCAGTTCCAGGTGTTACTTTACCGGGTGCTGCTAATGCCGATACCTCTTTACCAACCACTGTTAATGATGGTCGGGAATCGGTACATTCGGGACGTAGTTCTGCTCATAATGATGTAAAGGATAGGTAAGTTTTAAATGTTGTGGTTCTATTATGAATTTATTATTGTTTTACATATTTTTTATTTAAAAGAAAACTTTATTCAATTTTATTTATTATTATTTATCTTGTTTTTTTTTTAATATGAGTTTTTTTTTATTTGTTTTAAATTCCTCTTTAACACTTTTTGTTTGAATAACCATTTAAAGTTGCATTTTGTTTAATCGAGAATTTGTTGTAGTTTTGCAAATATTGACCTTTTTACTTAATTATATTAATTTGCCTTTTTATACGGTTTTTGCTAAAACTCTTTAACATTTCCTCTAACTTTTTGCAGTGTATTTTGTTTTTTTGTTAATTTAGAATTGGAAACAATATGTTATGAAGTAGTAATTTAATGTAGTTAAAAGGAATTTTAAATCTTACACTTACTTTTAAGTTGTTTTTGCTATAAATAGAATAATTTCGATGGTAGAATTTAGCATGTTTAGGGAAGTTTTGATCTGGAAATTTTAACGTTTTTGGGTATTTTTAATACTTAATTATTCAATATTGAAAACTCCGCAGGTGAGAATTTTTGTTTAACAGTTACCTTCAAAGCATTTTTGAATTTTATTATTATTTTAATTGTTGTAGAAAAATTTGTGATAATTTTTAAAATTTCCCTTATAACAAAAAATATCCCTTTAAAGGAAATTTTAATTTAAACTTAAGTTTTAAATAAAAATTGATAAATTTAACTTTTTTAGATATTTTATTTCTAAAAAATTTGCTTCATTAGAAAATTTTAGTTCTAAACAGTTTTTGATAGAAATTTTAACTCTTTTATTGATAATTTTAACTTTTGAAAAAATTTTAGAATATTTTATATAATTTTCCTTTTATAATAAATTTCCCTCTAAGAGAAATGTTAGTTAACCATAAATTGTTATTAATGATATTGTTTTTACTAAAGGTACGGTCACATTAGGGAAACATTTGCCTGAAAATCATAAATATTTCTTTGCCGTAATGTGACTATAAAATATTTTTGTGTGGCAAACAACAAATCAGCTGATTTTAGGCAAACAAAATTATTTGATCACAAACAAAAATGTTTCTAATTTCTACATAATGGAAAATATTTTCCCATTTTTTTTGGCAAATAATTATTTGATATTACAAAATTTTTGTGAGAGCAAACACTATCAAATAATAATTGTATTGAGTAATATTGTTTTTCTTAAATGTAGAATTTTCAGCAAAAAATTCTACAAATACAGAGCAATATTATTGGCCATTTTAATGATTTCATTAAGAATGCAAATAAATATATAAATATATATATCTTGGTACTTCAGAATTTTTGCATGTAGCATAGCCTTGGTGTCTTAAACATACAGCCAAAAGTTATAGACCATCATACAGCTAAAGTCATCCTAAAAATCAGTTTATGCTTTTAATGATATCTTTAATAGATTTTAGCATCCGCTATATTTCAAAACGATATAATAAAATTATACCAACCATCTTCTAAAGATTTTTTTCTGTTTTATTGCATATATTGTCAAGAAATCTTTTCTGATCTAAGTGTAAAATTTTCAGTGAGGTTACTCTGTTGCGCTATCAAAAGGACTATTGCGACATATTCTATATATAATGCAATAGCATCAAAACACAAATGATGTACAATGAGTGAGATATATGTATGCAAAAAATCATGGCTTTTTAGCACCACGAATAACTTTAAGCAGTATGCCGACGTTCGGAGGTGTATAAGGTGGATTAGAGCAAGCGGGATCGATTAAATCGATGATGAGTAGTAGTAAGGTTACTGCTAAAGCTCCTAGTGATGTAGGGTGGATAACGAGTGCTGTTATTTATTCTAAAAAAGTCGTCAAGGAGACGAGAAGAACGAGGCACTTTAGAAGAAGGATGGGTAGGTCAGGTGATGACATCACGAATAACATTATGGATGCGGTGTTAGGGAAGTCAGTCGTTGACGGTAATTGAGTACGACGAGCAATAGAAAGTGCTCTTGATAAGGTTCATGGCTGCAAAATAAGCAACAGTATATGGACTTTTGTTGTAGGGTTTTATAGTTTGAACAAAAAGTTGACTTTTCGATTTTTCGACTTTTAATTTTCGAGTAGTCGATTTTTCAACTATTTCAATTCTTAAATAGTCGATTTTTCGACTTTTTTTTTAATTTTGGAATAATCGACTTTTCGACTATTTTCGACTTTTTTTTTACTATTTTCGACTTTTTCCGACTATAATTGACTTTTTTCCACTTTTCGATTTTTTCCGACTATTTTCGACTTTGTTCGATTTTTTCCGACTATTTTCGACTTTTTGATTTTTTCCGACTATTTTCGACATTTCGATTTTTTCGACTTTTTCAGACTATTTCCGACTATTTCCAACTCTATTCGACTTTTTTCCGACTATTTTTGCCTTTTTCCGACTTATCGATTTTTTCCCACTATTTTCGACTTTTTCCGACTATTTTCGACTTTTTCCGACTATTTTCGACTTTTTCCGACTATTTTCGACTTTTTCCGACTATTTTCGATTTTTTCCGACTATATTCGACTTTTCGACTTTTTCCGACTATTTTCGACTTTTTCCGATTATTTTCGACTTTTTGATTTTTTTTCGACTATTTGCGACTATTTTCGACTTTTGGCATCAAGAAAGTCGATTTATCGACATTTTTCAAATCAAAAAGTCGATTTCGACTTTTCGACTT
>MINK01188130.1:0-12014 GCA_001735545.1 Phormia regina
AAATTTAAGTTGATTGATTGGCAAGTAAATTCCATGGAAATGAGCTGACTGATTTAAATCTCAATTAAATACTTTTTAGCCTCTTGAAGGCGTATGATGAATAAATAATTATTATAAAATGAATAAACTTAAAACTTATACCTAGTAATAAAAAATAATAATAAATTTAAAATTTTATAGATAAAGTTAAATTTTATTAAGCCTTTTGTATACCAAAAATTGATCATAAAATTAAAATATATGATTGGATATTTTAGGGTTTAAACATATATTTTTCACAGTGGGGTCTAATGTGATCTAAACCTCTTAAACTACTGGGAGAATTAATATAATTAATATAAGCTACATGGTTTTTTGTTTTACTATCTTTAGTCCTAAAAAGAACATAAAGATGAGGCAAAAAATGTTAAATTCAATCGTAAATTTATTATTAACTATAAGAATAAATTTATTTATTTTTTCTTTATTGTGCCAACATTCAAACATTGGTATAGTTATACCATTATCTGCATCACAATAACATATCCACATTTAAAAGTGTAGATTATAATCACTTCAGAGAGTTAATATGAACATGATAAATTATTTAACGCAGCCTCGTTCTTTCCTCATTTTGTCATGGTTGTGTATATGCTAAGAGAGAAATGTTTAAGTTTTTACATAGAAAAAAATATTTCATTTTTTTCTTAATTATTAACTAAATTTATATTGGAGTTTAATTACATTATTTATTAATATAATTAATTTTCTAATTGGTGTGAATTTATATTTTAAATAAATTGACAGTTCTTATAAAAATTATAAAGAAAAATTAAATTTAATTCTATAAAAATGTAGAAATAAAATAAATTTGACTAGATTTTCAACAATCTTCAGCTCATTGCGTCTTCTTAAGAAAAAAGCAGTAATAATATAATCAATTATTGTAGTTATTAATATTATCATTTTGATGATTGGAGCAAAATCAATTAAAAATTAATTAAATTTTTACTTTTTTTTCTGTGTAATTTCAATAAATTTTTATATAAACGTATGAAACTAAATTGTTGTTACATTATTTTTCCTCTACAAAACATAATTTACACCTTTATTTTACATCTTAACAAACCCCAAATTAACTTTTTCGGATCATCATATTTTTCTTTAGTTCCTCCTTCGTTTAAAAAATATATGTTACACAATGTTATTATGATAACATTTTTTTTTACCTGTATAATTAACATTTTACATATATATTAATCAACAATTATATAAATTTAAACATGAAAAAAAAAAAAAAAAACAACAAAAACCACTTGTTGCTAAACAATGAACAATGCTTGTAATATAAATTATAATTTAATAATAATTTATAGAAAAGTTTTTTGTTTATTATTTTTTATTGATTTTTTTTTTTTTTTCGCAATTATATTTTATTGAATTTAAAAGTAGTAATAGTTGATGTTTTAATTATTAATAATTAATAACTATATTAATATATGTGGTTTAATTACTCTTTTAATAACAAAAAAATGTAAGTTCTATTTTTAAAAAAAAAAAATATGCCACAAAACTTTTGCTAAAAATAGTAAAAAAAGAGTCTTTGTTATGAAAGCCCTTTTTTAGACTTTTATTTAATATAATTTTATCTCTTTTTGGGGTCGTATGACGAAAAAGGAGTTATAATAATATTTCTTATACGCAAAGTAAAATATTTTTTTTTTTCTTTAAAATTGTAAAAGTATAACTTTTATTTCTTAATATTTTTTTTACCAATTTTTATTTTGATTTTATTACTTTTCATTTTGAAGTATATGTGCCACAATGCGGGAAAAATCATTAAGTTAATGATAGATTGATAGAAAAAATCTAAATCAATTGTCAAAAACCTAATATATAAAACAACATATAGACGCATATATTTTGTTTTTGTGTTTTTTATAAAAAAATAAGTAAATTTTTTGAAAATTTAGTATAGGGTTGCTCTTACATAAACTTCTAGTTCTATTCTATGGTACATATTTTTTATATTCAATTTTTATATTTAAGATATATTTTAGCATAACATTCTTTTATCATTTGAGTAAACCTATCGATAATTATTGAAAACTACACAGAGAAAACAGATTCATTGCGGCAACCGAATTTTTAGCCAATCGAATTTGGTCGGTTACACGTACTATTTAAAAATTCGTTTACACAGATCGAATAATTCGTTTACTTCCAATAAATAATATGCTAGAGATCAGCAAAATTCAATTGCAAGAACTGAAGTTAGCAGTGATAGCAACTGAAAAGTACAATATAAAATTCGGTTCTCCCAACCGATTCATTCCATTGAAAAAATACATAAGTTTTTAATTATTAAAACATAAATACATACATCATTTACAATACAAATATAAATACCATTTATTATATATATATCTTTATAGCCTTCTGATAGATTTCCAAAACATTAATCCGTTTAATGCGTTTATTTTAATATTTTATATGTTAATAAATTTGTTTCTTTATTTTTTGTTTTTTTTTTAAAAACTTCAATAATAAATATTTGTTATTACCATTATATTTGCTTTGTAATTATTGAATTACTTTATATTTTTTAATTATAAATGAATAATATTGATTGTACTAACTGAAAATACTATCAATATATACATTTTTATAATATAATTAAATTTTTGATTGGAAGTACTAATATTAAGTAGCAAAATATAAAATCAATTCGGTTGTGTCAGCCGAATTTGATAAATATAATTTAACCAATCGCAATTGGTTGTAATAACTATTTTCGATGTTATGATAACTGTTATTCCAACATTATAATTATTTTATAATTAATAATGTAGACAATCCGCTACTACAATTAATTTTTAATTAATATTGTAATATATTGTTATATTCTATCAAATATTAATATTAGCAACCATTTTCTAACTAATAATTTATGTAAAAATTATTTTTTAACATTATTTGACTTTAATGAAATTGTATTTTATTTCTAAAAAAAAAAAAATGAATTTATCTCAATTCTTGTTTAAATTTCAAATATTTTATTTTATTTATTTAAATGTAGTTGAAGCAAAATCGAGGAGTTTAAAAATAGAAATTGCCTATAAATTTTAGTAAATAAACGCAATGTTCGCAGTTCGTACCCCATTCAAAAGGGATTTTTTCTATCATTGACAACAACAACAACAATAAGAAGTGGCATCAATTTATTTTCCTTTAGTTGGTCTTCAAAGTCTTTGGTCATTGTAGTCAAACGTTTAAAAATCAAAACAAAGAAACATAATTTGTCTGTCCTGTAGTCATTGGTAGGAGGATTTCAATGCACATATACAAAAATCAAGCTATTGAATCAATCTAACCAACCACAGTGGGGCGGAAAAGAAAATTTGTAACTTTTAAATTTTTTAAATTGATTTTTATAAAATTTCACACAAACATAGTAGAGGAGTTTAAAATTTTAAATTTGAAAAGAAAACTCAACGTAGCTCCCAGTAGACGAGTAATAGAAGCTATTAACCTATCAAAAATTTTATGCAAATCAAACCTGCAGATTAGGAACAACACATTTATTTCCAATATTTTTTATTTTTTTATTCTGCCCCACTGTACTGGTGAAGAAACAATAGAATACGATACACAATTTCTCGTTTTATTTTTGTGTTTTGATTTTTTTTTTTTTTAGTTTACATTACAGTTTTATGAAATTGGTCTATTGTCACTTGTTGATGCTATTGCTTGTGCTGCTATTGATGCAACAACATAGAAGAACAATGTCCATTGCAGCATCAACAATAGTAATAAAGAGAGAAATGAACATAAAATCATGGTAAAACAACAATATGTCGAACTACAATGATAACTAAGATAGCAACAATAATAAAACGGAAATAAAGACTGAGTGTTATGTAACATGAATGAAAATGAAAGGAATAAAAAATATATATGTATGTATATACATTAAAGTGCCTTANAAAAAAAAAAAAAAAAAAAAAAAAAAAAAATCTGCAAATATATCCATCTAGAAATAAAGATTAGTATGTTATTATATTATATCTCAATATTTGAATAATGGCGAGCTGTATCACTTTCAAAACAATTATCAAAATTTTAAAATTAACTTTAAATTATATTAGAGACTTACTATGACCACACAGAAAATAAAGGCACATACATTTTAAAATTTTCTACATAAATATTATGAATCGAACATGAATTTTTTCCCCAAACATTTTTCATAAAAAATGTTTGGGGAAACATTTTTTTTACATATACTTTCTTTGTTCTTTGTTTCAGACATTTTTCAAAATATATTATGTTTGAGTGGTCTAATCTGCAGCTAATGAATATAAAACGTAAATAGTCCATTAAGAGCCAAAGGATGAATTTAATGCACTAGTTCCCAAAAAGATTAATTAGTAATTTTGCAAATAAAATACATGGGAGCACTTATTGTACTCAAAATATTGATAAATTCATGAAAAACATAATAATTTCATTAAAAATCGATATATTAATCGAATAGAAAGGAATTTTTGAAATTATAAAATTATGCTTTTAAAGGCATTTATATCCAAAAAATAGCCGTTGAAATTAACCCATTATCGGCTGGATATTTAAAAAAAAAAATAATTTATACAACTAAAGTGTTAAATGTATGCACATATCAAATTTATGATTTACGAAAATGTTCAAAATATTCAAATACTAATTAAAATAAAATCATTAAAACATTTACTAAAATTTAATTTCGTGAGAATGAAAACAAATTTTGTTTTGTTTTTAATTATGTTTTTATGTGCTGCTTAATATATATGAGACGTGGTTTTATTTTTTTGTAAAAAAGTTTGAAACTCTCAATACACAGTCAATTTTGGGAATTAGATAGGTCATATNNTTTGTGCTAATATAGAGTTGATAGATATCGTCAGCATAAATGCAAAAGACTATAATTAAAAAAGTATGCCGAAAAAGACATTTTAAATATTACTTTGATTATAAATAAAAGAAATATTGACTCGAAATTAACTCATATTTGAATGTTTATTTAAATCTCAATGTGATGGCGTTTGACTAAAGACAGAAAAATATTTGCAATAATATCACTTATATGTTTAAACAAATACTTTTTTAATATTTGAATTATTTAAAATGTGATAAATCCTTAAAAATAGATTTCGTTCGTTGGAAAGAAATAATAAGAATATATGAAGTTTTGCATGAAGAGAATAGAGTTTAGGCAAGAAAATTAGCAATTCGTAAGCCCCAACTTAACATTTATCTAATTCACTTTATATCGAAGAACTACTTAAATGAATGTCTAGCTTTAAATTAAACAGGCATTTTTCTATGTATAATAGTTTAATATTTATGTGTCCAGTTTGGTTCTTTGAACTTCTGATATAATCTTATGTATATCGTTGTAAAGTTAATATCTTTCTCCTTAATATGAAACTTTAACCAAAAATCTGCAAAATATAATTTAACACTTATGCAATTAAAGACATTTGAAAAGATATCAGCTTTTCTTTGCTCTTTGAAACTTCTTTTACGAATTTTATTGAAATTAAAAATTTTCAAAATGGCTGTTAACGACTAAAAACATAAAATAAAAAAATAAAAATAATAATCAACAGATTTTCCCATTATATGGTGTAGAATAATTTTATCTGCTCTTGAAAGTACTTGATTAGTGTAAACGTCTAAAGAATTTATTGGTATAAAGTCAGTTTTTCCTTTTATGACCTTCAAGAATTTTCCTTTTTATAATATTTTGTTTTTTTTTTTATCGAAGAAAATAATACGATTTTAATAAATTTGAAATAATTTGTTCCCTACACACAGAAAAAAATGTTTGGAAACGATTACAGTTATTAAATTTACATTCAATTCACCTAAATTTCACTGTAGTTATTAAAAATATATAAATGGAAACGATTTTTGATATTTAGTTGTATGTAGTACACATATTGAATTTGGTTCGAATTACTAAATTATATGCATATTGTGAAACTAATTATCTGGAATTAAATATTCAATAATTGTAACGTTAAAATAACCCAAATTATAATTCGCTGCTGTTAATCGACAGAAACGAAAAAATATCTTTGAAATTTTCTAAAAGCATAATAACATTTTTTCCACAGCTTAATATCAAACTAATAGCACAGAACCATTTCAAAATCAATTAGTCAATATATTGATAAGCGTTTTCCTATATATCCTTCCAAATTAATTTATTAACATTTTGTTTTTTAATAAGAATTATACATCGTTTACCAGCATCTGTTTAAAGGGAAATATAAGTATATGCATTTTGCTATAATAATTTAAAAATATATGCATGTATTAAAAAATAAGTATTAATAAAATAAAAACTTAAAAATATATAGTTGATTATTAATCCACAATGGCTCGCTCTGCTTTGTTTTATACTTTTTGCTGAAATATTTTTAAATAGATTTGAAGTACCAAATATATTTAGTAATTGCAATCGAATAGTGTTTGTTAGTTGTTGGAACCGACCGAATTCGGTAATCACAACGAATATGTTTTCTCTGTATAACATTATATTATCCACTGTTATCTGACTTGAATAAATCATTAACTCTATAGGTTAGTATAAAGAAAAGTTCAAAAAGAGTTATGAAGATAAGTCAATCTTGTATAAATTCATTGTATATCATAACTTAAATTAATAAAGAAAATATCTGAGATAAATTATCAAAATTGAATTTTATTAATTTTGTAGTTTAAAATTTTTGAAAAATTTTTGATAAACAAAAAATTTTTTAATTTCATTTTATGTATCATACGTTTATTAATATTACTTTCATAAAATAATAAAAAAAAAAAATATACTTTTCTCCTTTCAAAAGAAACATATGGAAGTATTATAATTGCAAATAATTTATATGAACGAAATAATCACTGAAAATTCAATAAAACAACTTCAAAATAAGTTAAATTAAGTGAAGAATATTTTAGTTCAAATTCTTTAAAAAAAAAAGCAAACATTTAAGTTTTATAATAAAACTATTGCAAAATAGCAACAGGTGTGAAGTGTTTTTAATTGAATAAAGGAATACATTAACATGTGAAAGATAAGCCTTCGAATAAAACGAAACCTCTAGAATAGGCCTACAAATGATATATAATATATACTAAAATTATTGATGTATTTTTTATTTAAATCAAATCTTTATTAGTTATTATTAATCTTTATTAGTTATTATTCAAAACTAATGCTAGTTTATTTATTCATTCCATTATCAGCTAAATGTAAAAATATTAGTTCTTATTCTTAAAATGAAAAACCAAAAACCTAATCCGCGTAACGATGCCCCACAAGAGCTGTCAAAAACTTCCACATTTTCTAGAGTAGACAAAAGTTTAGCCAGATAAATTAAACTATAAAGAGTTGTATTCTTAATATTGGAATGAAATCTTATGGGGAACAATTTTGAAAAAATAATTTTTATTATTAATTGAAAATAATAATAATAATTGTTTGGCACTTATTTCGAGAAAATATTTTTAGCAAAGATATCTTTGACTTTAGATTTGTATTCGCTGTTTTTAAAAAGTTTTTTTTTTTCTTTATCTCATTTTAAAGTTCTCTGGAGGGGGCAGGAAATGAATTGTAATTAATTTTTAAAATTTTTCCTAAATTCAAAAAGAATCCTCCAATATCGAAATTTAAAAAAAGTGTATATTTTACATATAAATAAAAATTACTAAAGATTTAAGTAACATATTGTATAATTTTTTTTTTTTTTTATAACTCAAACCATTGATAAAATTTCTTTTCAAACATATGGTCCAATAGTTAGTACAAACATCTAATATTAACTTTATATACGTATACCAAATATATGTACTTATGTCTGTATATGATTTTTCATTCTTCAATGTTCATATATATATATGTGTTTGTGTAAGTGAGTATGAATTAATATATATTTGGTGTATTTGTTGTTATTTCCTGCTTTATCTCAAAAGTATTTTTTGATGAGTGTTTATTGATATAACTATGAGTAGATAATATACTAAGGATTTTAGCAAATGTATATATTTATTTATGTATATATGTATGTGTTATAAATATATATGTACATATATGGGAGAATATGTGTGTTTATATTTACACAAGTGTATACTTATGTGTGTATATGAAATTAAGGATGCTTGTATATCAAACATACATATGTTTAAGGTTTCTATTACATTTTATTTATATCAAGAAATTAATTTATAAATAAATTAAATGTTTACCAATTATTTCTTGTTCTTTTTTAGAAATTAGAATTTATTTATGTATAAAATTATAATTTATTTATATATAAAATAAAATATTTAATTTTATTAAATAAAACTTACCATATGTTATACAATTTGCTAACCAATAACTTTATCTTGTTTGTTGGTTTTTCTGGTTTTCTCGTTGGTTAACTGTTTCTTTGACTTGTTTTACAATTAGTTTCTTTGTTTTTCGGTTTTATTATGGAACACAAATACAACAAAAGTAAAAAATAATTAAACAATTTGTTGCCATATGTTTGAGTTTAGCTTATTGTTATTGATCTTAAATTAGTTTTACATCAAACTTTTTTTTTAGTTTAAAACTGCTTCTCCATTATATTTTTCAAAAAGGTTTTCAAATTTGTTTATATATATTTGTTTCTTTTACCAAACTTCCCTAAAGTATGCTTCAAATATTGATATTATAATTTTATTGTTATTTTTCTTTGTATATGTATGAGTGCATATTTTATTTTTATTTTTTGTTTTACTTTAGTTTTCTTTGTAATTGGGCTCGTGTTTTGTCGTGTTGTTCACTTGTTGAACTGTTGTTTTCAACTGATGAAGTCGTTCATAATTTATCAGGCTCCAGGCCTTGAGGTCGCCAATATTAAAATTACGAAAAATGCGTGTAATTGCTACAAGTTCTCCATCGTTTGTCTTTTTTTTATAGTCATCGTCATCATGTTCTTGCTCGTTGTCGAACTTTTTGTTGTTGCTGTTGTTGTTAGTATTTCGATTTTTTTTTTTTATAAACGAAGTTCTCCATACTGAGTCTGTATAATGGAAATTAAATACAAACTGTTACATTTACTCACACGTATACTCACTCATTTACTTATACACAGCTATACAAATATTCGAGATACAAATTTAATCATCGTCATTATCATTATCATCTTTACTTTTTTATACTTTCACGAGCAACAGGCAAATGCCAATCGTGTTTACAATCATTCAATATGTTAGTATCCATATACATACATATTTCTATGTTTTTACTTTTTTTTCTTGAGAGAGTATTGGGGAGCATTTACTTATGTGTGTGTGTGTGCGGGTATTTTTTTAACACCCACCACCTCCTTCCACAATATAAACATAAAATATGCCACGTTAAATATAACAAAAACAATATTTTTCGGTTTCTCTCGTATTGTTACGGTAAAATTTTAGTTAAACGGTTTATATGTGTGTGTAAGAGAGAGAATAAAAATGTGTTTGTGTTTCTTTGAGTATAAAACCCTTAAGCTGTATTCTCTTTTGTTGATTTTATACTTCAAAAATCATACTGCTATAAACCAAACAGTATTTTTAATTTTCCCAATAGAATGGGAACTTTTTGTGAAATGGTACTTTGTTTTCGGTACATTTTTTACTTAAAAAAAAATAATAGTACCATAAATTCAAATCAAAGTCTACATCGGTTTGGATTACTTTGGTAATTTACAAAATATAAATTTATAGACATTGTGATAGAATTTAAAAATTTAATGCCAAAATGGTTTTAATTTTCAACTAATACTTATGATAACCATTTTTGTTAAGTTTTGCATACGAAATATAGGAACTGAACACATTCCGAATAGATTCACTATTAATTCAGAATATTGGAAGGTTCAAAGTTGGATATGTGAATTACTAACGAATTAAAGTTGCTAACAATGAAGAAATTAATTTCAAAATAATTATAACCCAGGAAAATAGGTATTGTCCAGCAAAAATTTGCTAATGACATGTAGGTACAGATGCAGTAACTTTTCAATGAAAACAACATACTTTCTGCATCACATACATACTTTCTGCATCAGTTATCAAACAAAAAAAAAAAAAAAAAAAAAAAAACAAAANNAAATATTATTTTTTATCAATCTTTTCATTTAAATTATAAAAATGATATACTTTTAGAGTCGGTAAAACATGAAAATACATTAATTACAATAATTTCGACAATTCAGTTTTAAATTATAATCTTTATCTTTATAATATGTTTTCAATAAATAAATTTTAATTATATATCAGCTATTTATTTTTTATATCATATTTCAGTACTTATTTATAAACGATAATATAACTAGTTACTATTCATTTGGATAATAATAACTTCTGCAATACTTTAAAATTAATAAATTATTGAATAGCTCCAAGTAACTAGTTATTAAAAAGACATAGAAGAAATGACTTTCTGAAATGCCTAACAGTAATAATATACAGTAAGTAGTTGTCTCTAATGACATTACCGTGTTAAAATAATGAGTTATTCATCTAACTAGTTCTATGGAACCGGTTTCAAAACATGTTTTTTACATTTTTATTTTAAAGGACTATTTAATTTGAAAATACTCTTTATTTTTTAATTTTTTTTTTAAACAGTTCTAGGAAGTAATCCAAGAACCATTAATTTGTTCTCAGAACAGATATAGAAGTTCCTAAGCACTAGTGCTCTAAAACATTTCTTAAAGCGAAATTAATTTTCTTCTCCATTAGTTTTAGAATTGGTTGTGATATCACTAGTTTTGAAGACGTTATTTAAGAACCTAATGCGGAATTAAAATTTTAATAACAATTTTTATTTTATTTTCGTTTAATAAAATAATAAATTTGGTCCTTTAGGTAAATTAAATGATTTTTAGTACATTTTCGTTTTTTAGTTTTTGGTACAATTTTATTTACATCTCCACCTCGAATTCCCTCCCCCCAGGACATTATCTTTGTTCACAATCATTTGAGAGAGTTAGTATATCATAGGAGCGTAAAGAGAAAAACTCAAAAAATTTAACCTTAACATTAAGTAGATTTCACTCATAGCAAAAATGACTAAAAGCAGCATTACCATAGTAACATGGGTGCGGTAACAGAGGCGTAAATTAAAAGGGATATTTTTGTAATTTACTTTGTTAACATTTTATTAAATTTAATAAAAAAAATATAGTTTTTAAAGAAATTTATGTGATTTGTTGCATACTTTTAGAAGCAAAAATGGAAAATATTTTCAGATAGTTTTATTCATTCGTTTTTGTGCAATTAAAAAAAAAAAAAACTATATCGGGTTATATTAATAAAAAATGTTGTGCAATTCTTCTAATTGTTTGTTAAGATAATCGCTAAATGTTGTTTGAAATTTTTTAAAAAAGTTTTCGTTTTGATTTGTTTCCCTACGATGAAGAAAAAAATAATATTCTGACCTGAGAACTCATGGTCTTGTATCGAACTAAAATTTTTTTCAGGTATCATTGTTGTGGAAAAATTTTGTTGTGTGGTGCTCCAGAACAATGTTTAACTAAAAACTTTTAAAGTGTATTTCTTCGTGTCAATGGTTTACGTAAATTGTATATTTGGATCGAAATTTACTATTTTCATATATTAGTGCTGAGAAGGCAACTTAAATAGTTCAACAGAACGCTCTTAACTTAGCTTCGTCAATATAGACCATTTCCTGTCAAAATAATGTGTTAGGACAGAAGAATCCAGGTGTATACACTAGTATACCAATCAATTAATCGAGGTTTTATTATTAACTGTGGTTTTATTTGAAAACTAATTAATTCGAGGGTGTATAGAAGTTGTATCAGTTTAATAATCGTCATTAATGAACAAATTATCTCGATTAAAACGGAAATTAGTAAATTTAGTAAATACAACGTTATTAAAATTTAATTCTAATGAAAGTTAGTGTATCTTAGGAAACTTAATGTTAACATTAGATCATATTTCTAGATAGTGTG
>MINK01188130.1:12307-26108 GCA_001735545.1 Phormia regina
ATTTTCAATGAATTTAACATAGGCTTGTCATTGGAAGATGTTCTATTTTTGATACCTATTTAGATAGAGAGAGAGAGAGGAAAGTCATGAACAATGAAATTATGTTTCATTGAATCTTTTGATGTTATTTGCATTACTTCTTGAGCATAAATTTTTTTTATTTAGTTTTGATGGAATTAGATAGATATTTTAGAAATGATAGATTTCGATAAATCGGTTGTTCAACACATATTATCCGGTTTATTCGTTATTCGAAATAAGACTGTTTTCAATGATTCGAACAGTTAATCGACCAAAATTAATCGGATAACCGATTGGCGGTTAATCGATTGGATACCCTAGTGTATATTTGTAAAATCTATGATAAATCTTAGGGACATCATTTTCTTAAAAAGTAATTCTTAAGTTGATTTTGAAAAGACATATATAAAAGCTTATTTTATAATTTTTATATATGTTTTTACAAATGTGCACATTTTTCGGAAATCATATGTTTTAAAAATATATTTTGTATAATATTTTTCTATGGAAAAGAAAGAAAATAATTTTTGATTTTATGTTTGTTTGTTTGTTCGAAACAATTCGGATTTTAACGTTGTAGTGTAATCTACTTATCATTATGTACATATTATCAACGAACGTTGTTGCAAGTCAATGTTGTGTTTAAAAGATCTGTTAATGTTGTCATAACCATGAACTTTTTCTACAACTTAATTTTATTAAATTTATTATTATTAACTTCTCCTTTCAACGAATATATTGAAAAGAAGTTATATATTTATTTACAATTCAGAGCAACCAAATTTGCTTTAAAGATAATTTTATCATAATTTTAAATCATTATTGTTAAGTTTTGTATTAGTCAATAGTAAGCTGGTTTTAAGTACTTTATAAGATATTAAATAATACAAAATATTACATTCAGAATATTCATTAACCTTTTTTGTGGAACCACTCTAATATATATTTACATACCAACATACATCAGTTAGTATATATGTTGGACTTTGAAATGAGTCAATAATATATGGGTTGTTGTTTTACTACTTCCTTAAATTCTAATTATTATCACAATTATAATTTTTCAACCCTCTCTACTACAAAAACACTCACACCCCCACTACAAATATTTGTATTTTATTTATTTGTTAGTTTGTGTTTTTCCCATTTTTTGAGTAAAGTTTTAAGTTAGAAAAATAGAAAGAAGCCTTTTGTTACGTTCCACTTTAAGGACATACATACATACGAACACTCAAACTTTATAAAACATATTTGATAATAAATAGTAACAATAAAAACACCAAAGATTTTTCACATTATTAACAACCATATGTTGCTTTAATTTCATTTAATAGAGTGAGTAACTGTTGTTTGATAATGAAAGAGACAATGAAAGGAAGGGTGGTTGGTTGCTGAGAGTCTATATAATTGTGTTTATATGTTAGTTACAATAAACGTTTTGTTGTTATTCTTTTTATTATGTATGTACAAATATGTGTGTATATGTATATATAAATTATTTATTGTTGTTACAAGAAAAATTTTTATATAAAACATGTTTTTGAATTGTTCTAAATTATTATCAAGATAATGAGTACTTGAATGTTTGTTTATATGTATTTTATGAGTTCATTTGTCCTCTTATCTTTTTGTCAATTTAGGTAAATTTTTTTTCTTTTTTGCCCTTTTTTTTGTCATCTTCGTTTTATGTATTTGTATAAATTAGATAATGATGATTAATAATCATGATAAAAAACTGAATGAATAAATAAATATTTATCTAAGCAAACAACGCAACGTAAAAAATAGAAAATGAATGACTTAATACATATATATATATAGAGAGACACATACATATTATACTAACTTATATAATTGTTAAAATTTTTAGCTTAATATTTTGTTTATAAATAAAGCATTAGTTTTAGATATCTCTAAATTAAATTAATTTTTAATGAGTTTACGCTTCTTTTATTTTCAATTGACAATAAGTAGTTAAAGAAGAAAAGTAAATTTATTCAACTACTACTGAAGATGTGAAATCAATTAGTAACCATGGATTTTCTCATAGTGATAAGACACACACATGTTTACCTCTCTACTGATATATTATAACTTGTGATTAATAGAAAAGATATGGCTAATTATAAGATATTTTTATAAGACTTTAAATGATTAGGGGAACAATGATTGTCTTTATGTTTTTGTTAAATATAAATTGTAAGTAATAATTGAATATGTAGCCGAAATATTATTATTATTAATATTTTTCTTTTTGAAGTCCTTTAAAAGAAATTCAGTTTTTGTTTGCATTTTTAAACTATTTATATAATATGTTTTGTAGAATATAAATATTTTCTTCTTTCTCCAGAAATTTTTAAGAGTTTTTGCCATTTGAAGAAATGGAAACAAAAATAGAATATAATAAAATTTTATTTAATGAGTTAGTTAATGTACTCTCAGAGCTCCGCTTCTGAGAGGTCCAATCCCCCTTCCAAAATTAACAGCTCTGCTCCGTCTATACCAAATCTGTTGCGCCTTTACCTCAATCATCAAATCGGAAGTATCAGACATATTTCCAAAAAAATCTATTATTTTCACATGTTTTACGAAAGAATAAAATCAAATAAAAAGTCATTACAATAAAGCGATTAAAAAATTAATATAAAAATCGCTGAAATAAGAAAAAACAGCAATTTATTTTACATCGTAAAATAAAAACATGTTTCAGAAAATTATTTTAAAAAATTATAAAGGAAATTAAATTATAAAAGGAAAACGACAAGCGACAAAAATTCGTAAATTATTAAAAATATCTTTAATAAAAAATGCAAATATTTTCATTTTATTAAATATTGAAAAATGGAAAAAGTCCACAAAGTCTGCAAATACAAATAATTTCCAAGTTACCAAAAAATCACTGAAATAAAATGTACAATCTTTGTCAAATTACAAAAAAAAAAGTCCATTTACTCAAAACCAATAGTTTGAAATGTTAGATAATAATATGAAATCAGCTAAAATTGGTGTAACACCATAAAATAGTAACTTAAAAGAAATCGCTGAAAAAAAAAAATCTCAAAATATAAAAATCGCCAAAAACTCAAAAAAAAAAATGTATTAATTAATTTGTCTCTGCTATATATTTTAGATAAACACACATTTTAATATAATTTGTTTATACATATTTTTTAATTTATGTTCATTATTTGCTCTTAAACGTTAAACTTTCTATAACCAGCACCTTTTTTTCGTGTGGATTTCAAATTTGTCACTCAATTTCACGCTACATTATGGTCCCCTTTTCTTAGAAACACAAACGTTTTTACTTTTTTTGTTTTTGTTTTTCGAGCATCCAACAGATTGAGACTCGAATCAAACAATATGTGTGTACTCTTTGTCAAAGATTAATTCATATTTCATTAAAAAGACCTGCGCACTAAAAAGTTAAGCAACAAGCAGTAAAGTTTATGTCGAAGAAAAATATTAAAGCCTTTCAAAAGGTATTATGAAAAACTTAAACTCACACTCATGTTTATTTTTACAAACATGTACGTATTCACATACACATACATGCATAATGACTTGTTTATAAGAATTTGCAAAACAACATGTACCTACATTTAACAAGGATTTTAAAGGGGGCCAAAGCCTGAAGAACAAGAAGTAGATCAACAACAACAACAGCGTAAAAGAGCAGTGGTAATGGCATGGTAAGACATGGAGTAACAACGTGTTGCTTCACAACGACGACAAAAAGAAAAAAGAAAAGCAGAAAAAAAGACGATAAAATAGAAAAGAAAACACATACACAAACACAAACAAACTGAAAAAAACGACAAAGTGACGCCTAAAAATATGCAAAAGAATAAAATTCAAATGAAACGAATGATTTTTAAATGAGAAAATATATTTTTTATTCGTTATATTCATGTTATTGTTGTAGGTAGATTTCCTGTGTTATGTATGCATGAGAGTATGTGTGTGTGTTTGAAAGTACTTTATGCCTTTAAAGAAAACTTTGGCTTGTGTTTTATTTTATTTTTCTTTTATTTTTTTTAACACAACTTCTTATTATAGGCGTATTTGTAAGAGTGTGTTTTTTTCTGAGTATGTATGTGTGGAAAACTTGTAACATTGTAAACATATGGGGTCCTTTGGTGTTTCTTTTGATTCACATGTTTATTTAATTTAAATATTATTTTCTTTTAGAATTTCTTATATGACTTCTTTCCCACGACAATAGACATTTTGAGTCACCATCGTGCTAAGAAAAAAACGTTTAGTAAACATATGTAATTTTGAAAAGGAAATTTTGTTTTGTTACGGAACAAAACAAAAAAAAAATCCTCCACATCTAAAAAGAAAACATACATTTATTATGATTTTAGTTTTTTTTTTTTTCTTTTTTTTTCTAAGAAATAAAATATGGGTCGCTTTTTCTAATATATATATATATATTTTTTTTTTAATGTTGTTTTTGAGTGGGATTTCTAAGTATTGATGCTTATTTATTTCCAGATTGGACAGAACGAAATTCTATGTAGCAAAATGTTTGTGAAATCTTAAAAAATCAATTTATTCAAATTAAAGGAAATAATTTTCTGGAATTGCAAATTTTTGTCATCAACATTATTAAAAATTCGTGTATGTTTCCTCTAGTGTGGATTTTTTTTTTGCTATATGATGTGGTTATGTGTACATTTCGCTCTTATGCATGAAATATCTGAGAAAAATAAGAAAACTTCTAACAAGGACATGGTTTTCGTTGTTTGATCAGAAAAACATTTTTTTTTTTTTAAATGGGCTCAATTTTTTTTCATATATATTTATGCATATTATTTTTTAATTAGTTAAATAAAATTATTTATCGAATAAAATAAATTTTTAAGTCGATATGTCTTTTGAGTTCAAAAATTAAATATTTTAATAAAAATATAAAATCTCCAAAAGTAGATTTCATTGATTTTCATTCAAATAAAAACCAAATATAAATATAAAAATATTTATATTTCCATTTACTTTATTTTCGACCCATTAAACACCAAAACGGACGGACATTATCATTCTGCAAAATAGTAATAATAATGAAATTCTAAAAATCCGTATTTTACTTTCAAATGTATAAAAAATAAAACTTGCCTTTTAAGGTACAAATTCCTGATGTAAGCACCATTTTCGACCCATTTTACCCCAATATATAGGGACGCGTTAAGAGATATTAACAGTCTTGAAGAACGAACATCATTAATTTAGCTTCAAAGGTCAAATGGTATACTGAGTTCCAATATTTTATTTGGGTATTCCATGGATTTAAAAAATAATTATAATTTTTTTTAACCATTTAGAATTTTTAAGCAGAAGTATCTAGACAATCTAAATTTAATTTACTTATTATAGAGCAAATGCAGCAACTGCATTCAAAATGAGGTTTTTGGATTATTTAAAAATTCGAAATGTTTTATACATTTCGATTATTATTAATTTAAAACTTTTTGCGAGTGAAAACAAAATGAAATATATAAATTATAAGACCTTATAATTCTTTTTAGAGAATTATCTTAAAATTTAATTAAATTTTCATTCCACTTTAATATATCGAAGCCTAATTTTTATTCCATATATAAAAGGAGCCACCCTAATCAGAAATACATATTTACTTTTGCGAATATTTCTTACAACAACAATGATATCGTTGATGTTGATGTTTCCTTTGAATCACAGCGATTTAGAAAGCTCAAAAGCCAAATATCAAACACTAAATAAAAGATACATACACACACATATACAAAAAGAAATCTAATGTAATGTAGAAAATGTTACGACAATGAGTATATTATAAATGGATGACTGGATGACTGGCTGGCTGCTTGGTTAGATGGTTACTTGGTTGCCAGACAAGCAATGCTCAGTCACTAACTAAATGTATAGATGTGTGTTGAAAATAAATAGAGATGGATATGTGATACCTAACAGATGCTTGATGTTTATGTTTAATATAAAAAACACCAGAATGGCAGAAGCAAAAAGACAAAAATATCAAAAGAAATGTTAACAAAATTCTTACTTTTTTTTATAGAAAATAATGGCATTTCAACACCATGATTTTTTTGTAAAAAAATACTTAAACACATAAAAAGCTACACATACAAACGCAGATTTAAATATTTATATGTATATGTATATTAGATTACCCATGAATACAAAATTTTTGATTTTACTTGCTCCACCGGCAGTTTCTGGTAGATGGGGCTATAAAAATAATATGTGTGCAAAAATTGGGTCGATCGGTCGTAAACCGGCCAGTAAAAGTAACTAATATCTTTATTGCGCTATAACTCTTTACTTTAACATTTTCCGATAAAATTCTATATAAGCTTTTTTATTCAGAACAAAATACGGAAATTTTTGACATATAATTTTTTAGCCTACTATGACTTGTTGTGATGTTATATATTTAACCTATTTTCAATGCAGAAGAAATAAAAAAGTGGTTTATATGTAAAAAAAACCGTTTCTAGCAGGCTAGGTCCATATTAAATCCAGGGCTTTTTAAAAAAAAAGTTTATAAAAAAATTTGTACTTTGATTGCTTATAACATCACAACAAGTCATAGTAGGCTAAAAAGTTACATGTCAAAAATTTTTGTATTTTGTTCTGAATAAAAAAGCTTATATAGGATTTTATCGGAAAATGTTAAAGTAAAGAGTTATAGCGCATTAAAGATATTAGTTACTTTTAAGTCTTGTTTTAGAACAAAGGTCAAAGTCGACTGGCCGCTTTACGACCGATCGATCCAATTTTTGCACACATATTATTTTTATAGCCCCATCTACCAGAAACTGCCGATGGAGCAAGCGAAATCACAACTTTTGTAAAATCCATACATTTTATGGGTAATCTAATGTATATGGTTGTGAATATAATACGACAGAATGATATAAAAATGCATTGAATATTATTAGTTATAGATACACTAAAGTGTTTTGCAGGCGGAGTTAATATGTATGGTAGTGTAATCAGTGAAAGTTTTTTATTAACTAGTTATTTCGGTAGTTATTAATAATACAGAGGTAAATTAAATAATATTTTGAAATTTGAAATTGACAACATTATCTTTAATTTTTTCCAATAAATTTTCGTTCCCTACAAAAGTATAAGTCTAAAATAAAAGAAATAAAAGTCTTCTTACTATTACTCTTAAAGTTAAATTTTTTAAACAAATTAATTTAAAAAAATCACAGCTCAAAAAATTTCCACCATATGTTTGTAAAAACATGTGAAAAAGTTATTGTAAATTATCTGCATTTACGCAGATAATTGCAGGGATTATAAGATCTTATTTAATATCTAAGTATGTATGTATGTATGTATGTATGTATATTGGTGTGTTGTAATCTTCATAAATATTTTATATTTTTAAAAATTGAGTACCTTTTGAAAATTTGAAATCATTTTGAAAGCAACTAAAACGAATCTGGTTACATAGTTTTGTATTGTTTGGTCTTTAGTTTTATCGATATGAAGGTATTTTCTAGTGTAAGAATAGTTTTTGTAGGCTGATATGTGCTAGAAAATAAATAGTCAAAGTAACATTTTAATAAAAAAAATATTATGATATTTCAGAGATTCTTAGTTTTCAATTGATACCTATTTGGGTTGATATAATGTTCACAGCAGAAACTTGTTAATGCCAAGTTGTTACTTCTCAATGACAAAGGTTTCAATACTGAATAAATTTTTGTCTTTGTTAAAAAGTGTTTGTTATTGTTATTGTAGGTTATAGCATGTATTTATTTTAATTGAAGTATAAATCTATTAGTATGAAACATTATTTATTACATAATTTCTTTCTAATATTTTTAAGACATTAAAGTAATGAAATGAGGTAAGTACTTGCCTCTAATCTCATCACCGTGTTAAAATAATAATTTATTCAACTTTAATTATTTTAATTTGTATTTTGTCCTTATTAGAGGATATTTGACGTCCTAGAGTAGTTTCATGTATATATCGATCTTTTCATTTCTATCATACGGTGTAATCGATAGCTTAACATTAGAGGAAAGAATTCTAGAGGAAAAAATTCTTGAAGTTCTAGAACTTTTGTATGGTAGTTTTAATTGGAGGAGGCTAAATATCATTTTGTGACATTTCACAGGATTAATCCAGAAAATTTATTTTTCCATTTTATTTCTATTTTTGGAAATGAAAAATTTGAATCAAATTTCTAAAACATACAGATATCGTTTGAGTAGATAGCACTTGAAACATAAAAGTAGCAAGTGATCCCCCCTTAATTATATTCATTTATTTTAAACTATAAATATTTGTTTTCAATATTAATTTATTGAATCCACTTGGGTTTTAATCTTAATAATCAACGTACTAACACATATAAATAGTTCAATATCGCTAACCCATAATAAAATTTAATGTAGAAGTTTTTTTTTTTTTTTTTTTTTTTTTTTTTTTTTTTTTNNTTTTTTTTTTTTTTTTTTTGTTTTTTTCTTTTGAGTCTAACTCTAGTTCAAAATAATATCGCTAATTTCGTATTCCAGCGGTATTTTAAAATATTTATACGCACGACAATCTAAATTATAATTAACTGCGTGTATATGATAACACTATAGCAATATGGACGTATAAAGGTATATGTGAATATCTGTGTGTACATAGCTATATAAAACAACGTTTCATAGTATTTCTAGCAATATATGATGATGTCTTTGTATCATTTTTATTTGATATAGTTTTATTATTTCTTTACTACTTAGAATGGCTTTAGTTTTTTGTTTAATAATAATAATATAGATCCTTCAAGTTTCATATGACAATTATAAACAAAATACATTATAATTCGATAACATGCTGTTTTATATATTTTATTTCATGTCTAGTGGGATTCGTTATACATACTTATATATTTTATATATTTATCAAGTATCTTATAAATTTTATGTTTATCTATCTCTCAATAGAACGACTTTAATATACATGTCATACATACAAATATATATATATGTGTGTGTGTATATATAAAATATATATGAAATTAAATATGCTGAGTATGTTTAAAGTTATAATATATAAAATTTCCAAAAAAATAAAAAAGAAAATAAAATTAGATTTGTGGGTTAAAAGTAGTAAGTAAGTAAGTAAGTAAATTAATGGATTGTCTATTCAAAAGGATACTAAATATTAAAATGCTACGAATAAAAACTAATTAGATATTCATTAAAAATGACAACCTGTTGCTGAATCTAGTCTTATGAATATTTGTATTTTATTTAAATATAAATATAATATAATGATGACAGTGACTAAATACAAATGATGTGGTGGCAATTAGTAAGCAAATGAGCAACGTTTTTTTTTTTTTTTTAATATCAAATCATAATTAAGTGTTGACAATTACAAAGTCATAAATGATGCTTCAATATAAATTCCTTACATAACAGAACAAAGTTATAAACAAATTCGAGAATAATAAAAAAAAAATACATAAAAGAAAATATTACATAAAAAATAAAAGAATTTCTTGATAAAAAAAAAAAAAAATATGTTTTCAAACTTTAACAGTTTGTTTGTTAATATAAAGTTGTAGAAAACATAAAACGACATACAAAGAGTTATTTCAGTGTGACTATTCTAAAAAACTACAAGAGGACCCTATAATTGGTTTAAAGTGAAGTGATAAATTATTATAAACTGAACTAAAATTGCAAGTAGTAATGAAAAACTATTATAAGTTTCTGATTTTGGAAAATGTTTTTAATATGAATACATCTTGTTTTTTGCAAATTTATGTGAATTAATTTTAATTTCCGTTTTTGAATTTAATTAAATAAAGCCATTCTTTAATTCAAAATGATTTTTTAAATATATTTTTTTGATATTCTAGTGATTATTGATATAAAATAAATTATTTAAATTAATTTGTTTGAAATTTCGCATGCTTAAAAATTTTAGTGAAAAAACTAAGAAAATTTGTAAATTTTGTTCCAAAATTTTAAAAATTTGTTGACGAACAAAATTATATCATTATGTTGATATACTGTTTCTGCACAAATTCTTAATAATAAATATAGATTTTCTAAGCTACTGCATTAAAATTGATGGAAGAGTTATAGCGAGTTATATGGTCCATAGTATCATTATAGCGAGTTATATGCTCCATAGTATCAAATTTGACTATATCAAGTATGAAAAAATTTAACTCTGTAACTCTTCCATATATTTCAATTCGAACCTTTCAGTAGTTTAGGCGATACAGAGTTACTAATCCCACAGTATTGCATGGAATTTCTCAATAAATTTGGATGCACGCTTTTCAGATCTTCCAATCCATTTAGTCTTTAAGATAAAATTTTATATATATTGAAGCAACAGATTTTATTTAATAAATATGTTAAAATTTTAATTCAAATCATTATTATATGACTTTTTATTACGATCAACAGTTATGGAGATATTAATTCGATTTTTTAATTATCTACAAAATTATTATTTTTATTATTATATATATTTTCTTGTTTCTTTCAAAAAATCATTGAAATTTGGAAATGTTGAAAGTTCAAATTTTGATTGCGAATTACTAAATCTAAAATTGGAATCAAGCGCCAATTTTAGAACATTTGAGTCTACTGTGCATTGTATAATGTTTAAATTTTATTTACGTTCGAAGATACCATAATTTATTAAGTAAAATAAAAATAATATATAATAATTTAATTATTTCGATTACATTAAATTATTTCGATTTGAAGAAATGTAAACATTTAACCATAAAAAAGATTAATCTTTTAGGTTTAATATCTTCTGTGCATTACTTTGTAATTCAGTTAGTAATATTAACTGTAAACTCTTCTTCCTTGTACATATACTACCAATACTTATGTATCTCCTATAAGCAAACTTAAAATTAACTGGGAAAATAGCAACAGAAAATAAAAGGTTTGTTTCTAACAAAAAAGTACCACAAAGTCAAACAAAAAAATAAAAAATAAAGTAAAAAATTAAAAAAACGGAATAAAATGTCTGAAGAATTCTTGATGCTCTTGAACAGTATAAGTTGAATCATTCAAGTAGAACAACTATCAAACTACTACTTCAGAGAAAATTATTTTTTTCACATGTATTTGTGTAAGAATATAAAAGTATATGATTCGTTTGAATATTTGTATGTTTATAGTGTAGGAAATAAGTTGTTAAACACTAGACTTTCAGAATAACTTTTAAATATTTTTCAAAATTTTTTTTTATAACTGTTTTAAAATATTCGCCAAATTTAATATATGTCCAATTAAAATTTGTGAACAAAAAGCCAAAACTTTTTAAGGTATATAATATAAATTTGTGATAGTATATAATATAAATGTGAATTTATAGTGAGAACTTCGTGTAAATTAAATTTTAAGTCTAAAGTTAAAACGAAAAAAAAAAAAAAAAATAAACTGTAAAAGACCCAAAATGTTTAAAATGGTTTTTGGGTAAAACTTTATTTTTAATAGATATGGATTTGTTTAGAATCTAAATGTTTTGGAAATTAAACTATAACTTCAAATCGGCTGGTGAGAATTTCACAGTGTAACAGAGTAGTGTGCAATTTTAAATTTGAAAGAGTAGCCCCACAAACCGGTCAAAAAACGGAAGAAATAGTATTCAAAATAGATTATCTCTGACAATGAAAAATGTTCATCGCTTGTTAAATTTCTGCTTCTTATGCAATTTAAAATATACTTCATCATTTTCTTAATGATCTCGATCTCGTTTTAGTTATTTACATTTGTAGTATAACCCATGATTTTATTGGAGGTCAAATATTAACTTTTCCCTGTATTTTTTATCTCATATGAAATGAACTTTAACATCTAACAGAAAAAAAGCTCTTCTTTCCATTCTTTGTAGTCTTTGAAAGAAGAAAGTCTATTTTTTTTGGGAAAAAAATCTGACACTTACATATTTAAGTGATCAATCAATATCAATTTCAATATCCAAGTTAGCTGGACATTTTCTAGAATTACCATTGAGAACACAAAACCACTATTCGATGGAAAAAAAATATATATTTCTAGTTAAAAAACTGAATTTTGATAGAAACTATATTAAAGAGAATAAGGTATATACTTTTTTCTATACTGTACACATATGTATGTATATACTATACCATATATAGTTACTTAAGTATATGCAAAATCTGTAGTATTTTTTGTTTTTGTTGGTTATACTTCTGGAACCAATGCTTAAAGCTAGAGTATTACCACACATTCAAGTGGCTTGTACATTTCAACTACGAAGAGAAAACTCATCTCTCAATATTATTTGATGCTGTTGCAGCATTCTGGCAGGCATCCACAAGAAGAAAGGAGAAAAATAAATGTGGTTGCATTTTACTTACAAGTTGTAAAAAGTATGATAAAAAATATGGAACAGAAAACAAAAACCCAAACTGGAATCGATTACATTTCCTGTCTTCTTTTCTTTTTTGTTATTATTATTATTAGAAATACGTTATAAGGAAAGTAAAAGAAAAAGTAAAAACAATCCTAATAAAAACCTGTACAAAAATATAACTGGCAGATATACACACTTATACATATATTAAAACCTTGATGCTAAGATAATACTTAGTCTTTGGAAATATTCAAACATGCAACTAGTGTGAATTTATATAAGAGCATGTAGTATATACCCAGTGGTAAAAAGAAGGTGTTAAGAGCCCTTCAAGAAGGTTTTTCTTATATTAAGAAGAGATTCTTCCTTCATTTCATGTTCACTTATTTTTTACGCGCGATATCTTTGGGAGCAACAAGTCCTTTCACATTTGCGACCTTCTAGTAGACCTCTTTATTAAAAACTACCAGCAGGCCTTCTGAAGAAGTACTACTAAAAGCTATTCTGCAGAAGGTCTTTAACATGTCTTCTAAACTTAAAATACTTTTATATTTATGTACATATATAAAATAATTGTAAATTGTTGATTTTTTATTTAATTGTCTCGAAATATTTTTGTTAAATAATTTTGTCAAAAGTAATAATTGATTTTGTTACGATTTCTTTATAGGAATTAAGACTCTATATTTTTGTTGTTGCTTAAAATGAAATAGCGAAGTCGGAAGGTCTATCGAATCTTTTAGAAGACGGGGATGACACATCCCTGAAGGCCTTACTATAGAAGGCATGTTTGTATGAATAACTGCATTTTAAAAAAGAGGTAAATAGACTTTCTAGGAGCCTGCATCATGAAGTCTTTGAAATTATTTCCGTTGGGTAGGTATGTGTACATATACATACATACTTAACATGTATATTTGTACGTTAAATTCCCTTATTCTTATGTTGAATAAAATATCAATAGTTAATGTTGCACTTCTTGTTCAAATCATTTTGTCATTTATTTTTATTTTGTTTTAAGTATCGTATATGTTTTGTAAAGAAAAATTAAATGAACTCTAAAGGTGTGACATTTTATTAAAAAAAAAAAAAAAACAACAACAATTTGTAAACACAAGTAGTTGGATGATATTTATTAAAAATTTATTAAGATATTTCTTTAGTTGTTTGCAATAATAAAAATACCAATTTATTTGATTTCAAAACAAGCATTAAGATTTTAAAATATTTCCCTTGATAATTTCAAAACTTATAAATTTTTACACCTTTTGGAATTATATTTTGAATAATGTAAGCAAAAAAAAAAAGTTACATTTAAAATAAAAATGTTTTCTGACTTTGAATTTTTTATAACAATTTTGTGATTCCCTTTTAGTGTACCTATCTGTGTATGCATTATTGCCAG